>BLFK01000980.1:572807-595789 GCA_014634185.1 Astreopora myriophthalma | reverse complement strand
ACTCTTGATTGATGTAAAGAACAATTAAAATATAAATAAGACTCTGACCAATGACTTATATTTCGTGGGTTGGCCGAGTACAATGCCAACCAAAAGTTAATCAAAGTGAGCCTCGATAAAAACATGGCGCATCTGGCGCAGTACTTTTGTTCTTGCCAGTACGCCCAATTTATGTGGGGGTAAAGTTTGCTTACATTTCGCACATGCAAATCTCATAATCATTTACGGTAGTCTTCTCGCAATTTATCAATTACTGAAATGCAAATAGCCTTTTAATCAAGTCCATCTTACTTAAAACACGTAACGAACTGTCATCATATCACAAATGGCCTCACAGCGTAGAATCTATGGTGCTTAATCAGATGTGCTATAAATACCATTTCGCTACCATTTTTAGAAGGGCGAGGACCTCAAAGCCTTTAGGAGCTACATGGGAAATTTCAGTTGATGCCTGCAACTTGTTTTAACGAAGCAAATCTTACGTCACATGCTAGCAGAAATCAAGAAAGGATAAAAATCTCTGATCTAATACACAAGGAATTTGACTTTTAAAGGGGGATGAAGATGGTCATTTTGGGATAAGCTGGCGGTTGATTACAACAGAGCGTTTTGCAGAAGACGCTAAAGTAACGTTGAGCGAGAAACAAAAAGGACGGTTGGCACTGAAGGAAATAGCGCGAGGAGCCCGCCCTTGGGTTGAAAGAAATCGTTGCACACCTGGACAAATCAATAGGCAAGACTTGCGGCGACCACATTTTTGACCAATGAATTAGAACAACATTCTAAGTCTCTTCGCGTTATATTTTTCAACGCAATTCACGACAACGAAAGCTTAAAATTAGTCAAAAGTCAGCTACAGTCAATATGGCAATCAAAACAACCAAAGACCCAGTTACATTCGACACAAACGCGGGGACATCGAATACAAACGCCACGGGAAATGAAAAAGTAATGCCAAACGGGGGCTCGACGCTTCTTCTTATTCGCTCCTACGAAGAAGCGCGAATCGCATTCGCAGTTATCCTCTCGACTTACCTAACTATGGTCATACTCGGAATAATTGTCAATGCTCTAATTTGCTACGTTATGCTCCGTAAAAAGCGCTACAAAAGGAACGGGTCAAACTTCTTCATTTTGCACCTCTCGGTGATGGAGCTTATCTTCCGCTTTCTGGTCTTCCCAATCACGATCTGGTTTACAGTACCGTCTAAAGCAATTACAACTTCCCAGTGCAAGGCAATGTCGCTCTTTTCTCACACTTTCGCCTCAGCCATTTTCGCCAGTCTGGTTGCCATAGCAATCGACAGATACCAAAACATCGTACACCCTCTGGAGACCTTAAAGTCGACGAGCAGACGTGTTTGGCATGTTTCCTTTGTTTGGGCGTATGCTGCCATTGCAGCGTGCCCTTTGAGTGCCTGTGTAAAGAGCATTTCTGTTATGGAAATTCCCGAAGCCCGTGGAATGACCTCTGACGAATGGGATGGCATGAAGCTCTGCGACGTTGCGCAAACATGGCCGGCCCGAACCGCGACCACGGTGTATTTTCTCCTCGCTTTCGTCGTTCCAGTGACTGCCATTCTCGTTTTGTACACCAAAGTTGCCGTCTTCTTGCACCAAAGAAGCCGCAATGGAATGATAAACAAGATGGCCGCACGATCAAAGGCCAAGGCAGTGCGCATGCTCGTTATAACTGTAACAGGGTATGTCTTGTCTCTGGGCCCCGCTGTTGTTACCTCCATGTTGAGATCGTACGGCGTTTTCAACGACACCTCCTTTGATGTCATGATGCTCGTTAACGGGGTGGCTGAGTTTGCTTCTTATACAAGCTCCCTGGGAAACCCCTTAATTTATGCCTATTATAACGGAGATTTCCGAAAGGAGATTCATCGGTTAATTTGTGAAAGGAAAAAACAAACAGAAGTTTCAAGCCTGGTAACACTGAGTAGACAACAAGACATCGAACGTTGAAAAAAAGAATCATTTTTACTTGAGCAAAGGAGAGCAATTCCAATTTGCAAAATTTGGAAATTAAACCACTGTGTGAGTTCCGCTCGAGAACACCTGTCACGTTTTGTTTGACATAACTGATGATGATTTAGATTTTAATTTTTTTGCTTTCTTTTTGGAGCCTGGCAACCGTGCTCACGTCCGGATACGAAATGATTCCACTATCATAATACGTGATCCTCGCAGTACATTACGCAACGTAAAGCAAAGCAAAGCGAAGGTTAAGAAAAACGAAAAAACAGGCTCGAACGAGACTCGAGATTGTCACCGGCACTGCACTGTTAAAGCTTCGAGTGTATTCTACTCGACCTCACTTTTCGTTTCGTTGGCTACATTTCCTCTGTTTCATTCAGCAACATGGCGTTCAGCACTAAGGACCAAGCCGGATAACGACTGGTATATTTTCAGCTGTTTTTGCTCACGTGACCAGCGGCCATATTGATTTACTGAAACAAAAGGAAATATTTGCATAAAAATGGAGTTCGATTCCCCGAGGATCGTTTTGGGACACCATGATGGCCGCTGTTTCTTTGTTTAGGTACACCAGTATAGCCCCCATGACGTCATGTGAAAACGATCAATAGGTGCTTGGTAATAAGGATTCTGCTATAAGGCAAGTGTCAACGGGATCTATTACTATCCGCCAGGCAATTCCTGCCACAAGGGTATCTGCTGGGAAGCTTTCAGAGGATTTTTCTATTCACTGAAACGCACCGAGATGAAGCTGAGACTCAAAAGCTTATATAGTGACAGTCAAGTGAACCAGGACCAAGCATCGATGACTTGGTCTTCACCCATTGACTTGGTCTTCACCCATTCACCCATGTTTTGAAACTGTAATTAAGTATTTCGTACTAGTCATCATGTGAGGGTAGAAGGATAGTGAAGTTAGCATCCAGATGACAGCCGGCCTCAAAGTTTTTTTCAACCGCTTTTTCAAAGCGAATCCAAGTGCAAATATTTGTGTGATGCCATTTGCTGCATTTGTAATTATGGAACCCAAAGTAGCCTCGAAACGTTTAGTGCTTTCGAGAAACGCACACAACGGACCCGTTTCCCGAAAGTCCCGGAACTTTTCGGGCCCGAGAGGCTATGTGTAAAAATAAACTATTCGCTTATTCTAGGAGGCTGGTCCGTTAACACGATTTCAAGTTAGAAGGGGGAAAAGTGAAAAGGGATGCCAAGGTTTGATCCTTATAAACGTATCGATTCTAATAACCATATCGTCCACGAATGATGCCGAGCTCGTATTTATATGTCGGATCCGGGTTTTTTATTTAGACTCTGTAAAAGTAATCGGGCTCGATTGCTCACGAACCCAAAATGATCCCGTTTTCGTTCTTCAGACAGATGGAAGAATCATGGCACCGGCCGGAATAGGCCCGAAAGTCTCGGGTCCTTTGGCGAGGAACGCGCGCCAGGGGCCCTGTTTCTCAAAAGATCCGAAAAGTTTTCGGGCCCGGCGAAAAGCAGCGAAAAGGAATGGCAAGGTTTCTTGCTTACAAGCGTTTTCCTTTATAAGTTACAGAGGGAATTGTGGCACCACAAATAGGCCCGGAAAAAGTGCGGTGTCCCCTGAGAAACGCAAGCCAGGGCCGAGTTGTTCCAAGCAGGGTTAGAGCTAAGCAAGGGTCAGTTAATACTATGGCAACCCACAGGTTTGAATCACACCTTACCCAGGGTAGGTGCTAGCCTTGCTTCCAACGGCTCGGTCCAGGACCACATGAGCCTGACATTTCAAATGAACTATATTGCCATCCACTTCTGTTTTCGGCCTTAATGTTCTTCTGTTCTCTTTCTAGTTAGGCCGAATGAAAACTGATACATGAATACACTGATCAATATTCATTACGTAACCATAATATTTCAGTTCATCTATAATTGCATGGAAGAGAGTTTTTAGGGCAAAACTTCAAGGACGTTTTCCAGAACCCTGTTTTGAAAATTTATACACTTCCTTAGCTTTTAAGTTTGTTGGCACGAAAGTAACCAGAGGTCGCAGCGAAATGAACCCAGACAAGAGCATTTCACAAAAAACTAGCACAATTAAAGGCCTTGGACAGCATTTTCAGAACTTGTTCAGTGAAAAATCAAGGAATGTCAAGGACCAAACACCGATTTCAAGGTCTTTAAAGGGCCAGCGTCCTGGAAGATAGAACCATTTTTGATCAAAATTCGCTAAATGTAAACTTTAAACACTTTGTTAGCATTCGACTAGTTTCTAAATAAGTAATTTCGAGAAATAAAGTCAATCTAGAACAAAGGAACGAGCTGATATCACGTTAAAAGTGACATTTTGCGAGTTACAAGAGGAAACTTGAAAAAGTCGGTCGGACGTTTTCAAGTTGAAGGCTATTTCTCTCTTGCTCATCCCTCTGCCGCCCAAAGGATCTATACTGAAACATTTTTGCATTACAATAGCCTTTAAAGGAATTTTGGCCATTATGTTGCTGCTACTATCAACCAAAAAGTGTCCTTTGGATTTTCAAAAAAAACACTATAGGCCAATTTCGATATATTAAAATTCACTCTTAGACAAAAGGCATCCTTAGACAAATCCTTAATTTATTCCCCAGAGCCTCGAAGTCATGTTCATTGGTTGAAGTTGAATTTTAAAATATCGGAATTGGTCTATATAAACAATAGCCTCCATTTGGCGCGAAAATGTGCTCGGATATTTGTCCGCGGACATTATCTGTTCCGAGAAGCGAACAGTTTTCCGAGAGCGAAGCTCGAGTAAAACTGTGAGCTTTAAGGAACAGATAATATCCAAGGACAAGTATCCGAGCATATTTTTAAAGCCAAACTGAGGCTAGTGTGTTTATTATCCTTCAAATATTTTCGCGGTTTGAAGTTTTGGAAAGTGGGGAATATCACTTGGGGAATATTCTCGGATATGCCCCAGTTTTAGCTGGGGTATATTCGGTCACGTGACGCATTTAGACCAATCGCGCGAGAACGAAAATATTTGCTGGATTATAATGCGTGATACTGCTCATTTTAATCAGGCTCTTGAAGTTCAAGGATTCTACGACAAGGGTTATCAAGAGGGGTACGAACCCGGCTCCTTTTATTGCTTGAAGTGAAACCACCACCCCACCCCACCCCAACCCCCACGTTCCATTCCCATTTCCCTCGAATTCCACTGTCAAGTGGAGTGCAGTCTCTAATGCTCTGAATACCACTTTATGTTGTTCAGTTGGTGAAGTGCTTGGCCAGTTTGGCAGTTCTGTAGTCGACACGAAGTTGCACAAATTGCTGAAGAACAGCTTTGTCCAGCATTGCCTGAGGGACAAGACATTTGATGGGTATCAGTAAGTCTCTTTGTGACATACAATACGCCGTATTCAAAAATGGCGGTCAATTTATTATTCTCGTGTTCATGTAAATTACACCTCCAAGCCTCATTTCAGAGCAAAAATTGTTTTCAGTTCAGTACACGCTAACGAGGTTTGGTAGGCTAATTTTCATAAAGACAAAAAAATAATTTATTGCCCACCATTTATGAATACGGTGTATGCGTTGTTTTGGAAAACGACTACCAAGCGACCACCGGTAGCAAAGATCAAAACCAAGTGAAGCTATGATCCTCGCAGTTATGAATGCAATTTAAGCAATTACGTTGAGAAGCCTGCAAAAATTCAGTAACACACACACCCACGCAATCCCACTCGCGCACTCCCGGGCCCGCGGGCTCACATGTTCACTCACCAATTGTTCCTCCGAACAAACTTGCTTGAGGTTTTCTGGTTGAACAACTAATAAATTTGTCAACGAATACAATTTGTCAAATAGTTTGACAAGCAAGGAAACCTGGAAAAAAGAAAAGCATCACCCAAATTAAACAGAAACAACAACACTAAGACAGGGGTCAGATTCTACAGAAACTGAAGTGTCACGTCGGCAAGAAGAGACTAGAGTTTCAGCAACGAGGACGTCGCTTCAATATAGAAATTTGCGTTGTTGTAATCACTTTACGATTATCTCAAACTATTCAATTTACAAAATGTGTGTCTGCTATCCAGGAATGAAACTGATCGTTCAAGTTTGAATAGAGATCGAAAAATCCAGCATCGTGTGCTCACGTTCTCCCCAAGCCACTGATTTTGGTCGTTTGACGTTGTTTTTTTGCAGAGATTGGCCAAAGTAATGCACCGAACTGTTAAAGCACGTGCAGAGCGTAAAAAACGGTTGTTTTTTTATGGTTAAAACCTGTTGCTATAGCTCCCTCCTGAGCTAAAGCAACAAGAACTTTGCTGTCCTGGACGCCAAAAATAACGGGAAGTTCGTTGAAAAATAACCGGTTCCTTGAAAAATAACAGGAAGTTCGTTGGAAGAAATCGGAAGTTCATCGTCAGTGCTCTGACTCGATAACGTCACACTAAAGGCGTTAAAACAAACGCTTTCAAAAGTCGTTGTTTGAGGCAGAAACGTTCCATCGCGGCAAAACACCAGATTTCCGGTAGCTCTTCAAGACTGCCGGGACGTTGGCGTTCTCGTTGCTTCACCTCACTAAAATGACTAGACTAGACTAGACTAGACTAGACTAGACTAGACTAGACTAGTGAAGCAACGAGAACGCCAACATCCCAGCAGTCTTAATAGAAACACGAGTGGAAGTTTGGGAGAACGAGAAATGCTGTGGGAACACGAGCCGCAGGCGAGTGTTTCCAGACCTTTTTCGAGTTCTCCCAAACTTTCACGAGTGTTTCTTTAACTCGATACAAACACGGAGAAAACGTTTTCTATTTCTTTTAGAAAATAGCCCAAGGAAAATAACGAAAAACGAAGAAAACTTTATATTTTATTTATCATCAAAACGTAGATTCTCTACAGCAAGCAATTTACACGTCAGCACACACGACAGCACAGACGTCAGCACACACGGGAATGCCGTGACTCTTGCCCGTGACTACGTCAACTTCTGTGTTTCTATCGAGTTATAGAAACACGCTTATTAACCAATCAGCGCGCGTATTTTCCTTGAGCTATTTTCTAAATATCATGAGTGGAGTTTATTCTCTGCTGATGCCATGCTAGCCATTACCTTGAAAGCCTTGATGCAGCTCCTGTACTCGCTAATATCACAGATCGCAACCATTCCTCCTAAAGGCATTCAAACAAAACACACGAAGTGAAAATGAATAGAGCCGTTTTCAAAAAAGTGTCTTAAAACAAAAACCAAAGTAATTTCAGCCAATCACGTTCTGAAGGAAATACGACTTCCAGCCAATCACAAAACGAAGTAATCCACGACTTGGTTTTACTAGCCAATCATAACGCAAAGAAAGTCAACGCAGCCGGCGCCAAGCGCGGGAAAATCAGAGTGCCGAAGTCGCAATTGGTTTAGTTTTGCATGTGAAAAGATTGGTTCAAAAGTTCGCGCGAGTTTTTTATCTAATGATAGAGCAAAGGAAACCAAATCAATGCGTAATTACCTTCGACAGAGTGAAAACTGTTCTAAATAAAAATTACCTCCTAGAGGAAGTCAAGAGAGGGACAGAGAGGGAAACGCCCAGTCCAGCCTTTAAAAGATATGTGAATTTCAGTTAAGTTATTTTTAGTGACGGAAGTCTGCTTCCCGAGACGTCAGCGCACACTTACGGCTTTCGTGCCTTTACCGTGGGATATGTTGGGTCTTTTGCCACATTTTTGCTGCAATAATTATCAATCTGCACCGTTTAAAGATTTTACAATTGAAATAAGTCAGGATTAAAGTTTGCGGACTTCTCTGGAAACCGCCTTCCGATGTCCATAAATAACTTTAGTGAACTTACATATCCCAGCCAACGCCTTAAGTCTCTCTCAGCTTCCGTCCCATTATCGTCTCTTGATGAAAATTGCACGAAAAATGCAGAATAGCCATTTTATCAGCTCTTGCAAAAGGACTTACTGAAAGACTTACTGAATACCGTTTCTAAAAGAGCAGCTCTTCTTAAGTAATCTTACAAAGTTTCGTTTACGCAGGTCTTGTAACAGGTTAAAAATTGACGAATTTAGGAATTTCGGGCCGTCATTCAGTTTCTTCAGGTGTAATGTTGTGAAAAGCGTACTTCAAACTTCTTAACTCGAATACGAGCTTTTATGTGCTTGTTGATTATCATGGTTTCGGAAAGGACATAATTGTGGATTGCGTGCTACGACAGTCAGTTGAAAATCGCTATTAATATTACCTACCGATTGATGTGTACTGATATTGCTGTAGATGTTCGTAAATCTGTCGGTGAATTCGTGTGCCAAACTCTGTGAGCACCGATTCCAAGTTCTTCCCATCCAGTGCGTCTTGTATGAACGCAAGTTGTGAATAAATGAACTCGCACGTCCTTGCGCAAGCCTGTAAACGCAAGGAAAAGCGTTAAACTTCGGGAAATTGTTCTCGTAACAACGAAGTCCTTTCACGGCTAACAGTAGGGGAACAGGGATGATACTTGCATATCGACAATCATGTAAGTGGACACTCCTGCTCGTTTATTAAACAGTACCTAACCTCAACTGAAGAAATGATCTTCACACTTTCTGGACAATTTAAGCAATTGTCTCTTATATGCACTTGAAAAATTCAAGCTAGTGACTCCAACGGGATTCGAACCCACGACCTCTGCGATGCCGGTGCAGTGCTCTTACCAACTGAGCTATGAAGCCACACAGTTGAGAGCTGGTCAATTTGTTGGGCTCATGCGTGTTTTCCCGTGAAAGGAATGATATGGAAGACATGATTATGAAGCGCGGTTTAGAAATCAACTACCTAAGCTCTGGTATCTCCAATTCTTACTTGTGTGATTAATGAGTAAAGTATAGTTACCGTGACTGTCTTTGGTTTACAGAAAGGACTTGGTCTTACCGTGGTACGTTCCACAAGCCCTATTCCGTGTTCTTCTGGCCGAAAATCCGATTTCTTTTGTTCTGTTGACAACAGATTCTTGCACCAACCAGACATCGACGTTAGGATCCTGAAACATGGTAAAAAACCCAGGCCCAAGTTGTTCAACGCCCGAATAAGCTAACCCTGGGTTAGAGTGAACTTTGATTCCAGTTTCTTTACAAATTCACAAAGATTTTCCCGAAAGATTTTTGCTCGTCACTTGTGACTTACACTTTTCTTCCGCTTCGGTCTAAAACCTCTTTTTGAAAGTGTTTTCAGAGGGCGAAATTAAAACGTCGGTTAATTTTTAATCGAGGCTTCGCGTTAATCGGCTTTCGAACAACCGGGCCCAGGGCTGATTGTTCGAAGCAGGGTTAGTGCTAACACGGGATAATTACCATGACAGGTTTTACTAGCACCAGGGTTACCGCTAACACTGCTTCGAACAACTCGGCCCAGGTGCGTCAATGATTACTACAATTCTTAATAGCGGACATCAGGCTTGGTTGCTTGGGAAGCCGTTGCTATGGCAAATGCCCGAGTTTAATTAGCAAATCACACAGCACACCATTGACAACCGAATTTTGTCCGAGTGTTGTAAGCCCCTAAATCACAACACTCCAGATACATCATGACTTCTTACCGATCTATTCCCGAGTCCAGTTTGCTCTCCATCATACTCATCACTTCCTTCTTCTTTCGAACGCACTCGGCGTATACAGGTGAGGCTCTAGCAAGAAAACGCCAATTATAAAGGAACAGCATTTCAGTTGAACCGAATGGTATTCATATCAGGTAAGTATTTGAGTACATAAGTAGGTACGAAAGCAAGCAATTATAATTAATTATATCAATTCGGTCAATTATATCAATTCGGTTATTTTTTACTTACTGACTGAGCGGGAGGGCCGGACAGATACGGGCCGAGAGCAGCGAGGTTTGTGCGCCAAGACCGAGATCCAAATATTTTCTTGCCTGGCCTGACATAAACTCAGTCAATAAGAATTTTATCATATCGCCTCTTTAGACCATCCACGAGCACTCAGAAGTCGAAGTTCTGACAAAAAAGCTACACGTTTGCACAGAAAATGTATCTATTATGTTGAGTTTGTATTTGCTTTTCTGGTTGTATTAGAGGAAGACGCGACGAAATCCTCTAAAATCGATTCACACGGAGCCGTACGTGTTCCTAACAGGGCTGTACGGTTGGCTTTTTCCAGCCGCGTACGGCCCTCATACGTGAATTTTTTCAATAGTACAATGAAAGTGCTTATGGGGCCGTACGGGCCATTTGATAAACTGGGCTTACAACAACAAGGGACAAGGGACACTTTATACACTTTATTTCCATTTCTCATGACAAAGAATATTTAAGTTTATGTTGACCCGCAGATAGCAAATTTGCTATTCAAGGCGGGTCAACCATCAACAAACTTTAGTTACAACATTAGGTAAAGAAAATTTTAAAAAAAAACTAAATAGTTAAATATCGTTAAAATATAAAGAGAAGCATAACTGGTAAATACATCAATAGTTGTACCAATAAAGTATAGGAGCAAATTAGATACTAAGGTAATTGGATCAATTTGTTTTAATTGTGCAGTCTGTAAGTTAAGAGGAAATATTTTCGACGTCAAGATAAGAATCTTCATTATCTAGGATCTGAAATAAAGACGTTTTCATTTGTTTTTTAAAGGAAGGGAGGAAAAGAGAAGGATTCTGGGTTTAAGGTTGTACTTACGCCACAAGTCCTATGACACAGTCCGTGAAGTGTTTCTCTAACAAGTGGAAGATTGCATTCGCTTGCTCGACGACTTTGAAGAACATCCCCTCTGGAGGCAATTTAGGCTCTGCAGGCGGAAGAGCTAACAAATAAAAAGGAAAGCACGCAAAAGGGTAAGAAGATCGAAGCATAGTTTGGTTGATAAGAGTTCAAAGTCCTTTATGAAATATGTTGAGTACTGTTTTCACGACCTCGCAAGGCGAATTTAGTCTCACCAAAACTACGTCGCATACGAGAGGTAAGGCCCGAGCTTACATATTCAGCTCTTTCTTCATGCACGTGCGCGGTGGCCTCAACTAAGCAGCGACGACGACAACGGCAAAAGCACAAAACAATCGGTTTAATGAGCAAAAGCCAACAACTCTGAACCCTCTGAGAGTGGGGCATGCGTTCTGCTACCTTTATTTTTGTAAAATAATTAGGATAGTACGCACTCTCTCATTGGTCAATAGCTGTGTTTAGATAAGAGTATGTAAACACGGCTGTGACATCACACGAATTTTGATTGGTTATGTGCTGTCAGACACGCGTTTTGATTGGCTGGTGGGAAATGTGAGCGTGTATCAAGAAAAGCCGTTTCAATCAAGAAGTAAAAAAACAGCATTTTCTTTCATTTGTCGAATTATGTTTTAGAAATATTTTATAACAACAATAGAGGACTTTTTTCCGTGTTTATATAGCCTCATCTAAACTCTCGGGGAGTTGGGAGAATTCTCCACAGTTATGCAAACCCGAGACGCCCGCAGTCGAGGGTTTGCATAACTGTCTCGAATTCTCTCACCCCCCCCCCTTGTGTTTAGACCCCCCCCCCCTTGTGTTTAGACGAGGCTATATAAACACGGCAAAAGTCCTCCATTGCTTAACCTGTCCACTGCAAATGACCAATTTTTGTTGATAAAGTGAACACATAGCGGTAAGATTTCCATTCTCTCTCCGAACTACAATACCGTCCCAGCCTATTTAGCTCTTGGATAGTTTCCCCGTTGTGTACTAATTGAACGATCTGAAATAAACGAAAAGTGGTTCCATCGAGCATGCGAAAAAATCAATCTAAAAATAGTTCGGTCTGTGCAAACGCCGTGACGCATGTGTGGGGTGATCGAGAGGACAAAATTTCATATGTTTGAACCGCGGATAGGAAATGGTTTGAAGTTGGGAGTGATCATCGCAGTTACAGTCGAAGCAGGTCAAGCGTAACCCCCAAAATTCTATTAATAACTGGAATATTTGAAATTTGAATACACAGATAGTTTTGAAACATAACCGTTGTGAGAAATACAGGATTATGTTACATGCAGCCGTTGGCAACTTGAGTGGTTTTGATAAATTAAATATCCCCAATTCAAAACACTGCATTAAATTTCTGTTATGATTGTTGAGCTTTAGTTTTATTTATAGTATTCAGAGTCTGGAAACCATGCTTTTTGTAGTTTTTTATAGCGACTTAACTTGTTCACAACCACTTGTAACCTAACACCGCCTTGCTTTCAAGGGTCGTGTTCCGAATCGATTACTGCATTCAAATCTCAAATGATCTCTTCATTATTAGGATCTATGGGGTACGCTTGGTCTGATTTGACTGTAAGGGAGAAACTTGAGCAGTTGCAAACAGGCCTGAAAAAGAATCCCAGCTTTCTTTGAAACTGCTTCAGTTGCTCCCTTAACTGCGATGACCGGTTTGACTTCAAACCACATGTGGGGGAGTTGTACGATCCGAGTTATAAGCTCGTGGAAAATCCTACTACCGCAGTACCTTGTAGCGTCAAGTTCAAACCATAATCAATGTGTTCAATGCACAGATGGTAAAGGAGCTTGTGGTAGATATCTACTGCATTGGCGGCCACGTCTGAGGGCGAGGATAACTAAGAGAAAAATTAAACTTGGTTTTAGATTCAATATCGCGAGCGCGCAGGCAGCCCGGCCCAGCTTGCACGCACAAGCACGAGCAAGAAGGCCAGTTGACAAAAACAGCTAGCAACCTTCAATTTTCGGCCACGCTTCTGATTATAACCAGCGCTGTTACACAACAACGCAAAGCAAAGAAAAACGAAATAAGTTGAAACGTTTAAGAGGACTATCGAATGAAGAAAACACCTCTAACTTGTAAAGGCCAGCCTCTAAAAAAGGTCCTGCTTATATCCAGTAAAAACGCCGTTCTTAGTCAGATTATTCTTAGCGCCTTTCAGATTTGGCAACGGGTACGAGATTTAGTACGAGAACGAGTTTTCAAATTAACTCCCCGCGCTTTAGATTATCACTGGTGAACCAATTCTTGCCGTTAAAGCCTTTCTAAGAACTGGTAAGCAAGCCGGAGATGAGAATCAATAGTTCTGTGGAGGCTAGTGGTTTGAAATTAGGCATTCGTACCCCAACTCAATACCGTACTCGTAGTCAAGCCTGAAGGCCACTTCTGCTCGTTTGGAGAAATTGTTGGCGTAGATTCAATAGGTTTTTTCCGAGTTCACATCAGCCTCTTTTTCAAAGCGAGTCCAAGCGCACGAAGCGACATGAAAATTACTTCTCATTCGTAAGTAAAGTAAAACTCATTACAGGCCGTTAGCACCAGGTTTTTCCTGTGATACCGCAAACCGCGAAATGCAGTTTGGGATTACGCATTTGCGGTTTGAGGTTGCCAGGGTTTCGAATTTTAGTAAGGCGTTCCCAGCTTTCTCGCACAAACAAGGCAGCATGTTCGTTGTTTCAGTTATTCATGGCTCCATAAAAATTGAGTAAAACTCACTAAACTCTTTCATTTAAAAAACAAAGTTCAGTTCTTTTAATGCCTTACATCTTATGCAAGCTTATCTTAAAAGCCTTAAACGCCAGTTTTTCCTGTTTTTGTTTTTGTTTTTTCCCGTGTAAATACCCTGCCGTATACGCTTTTCCGCAAAAACGGGTGTCTCGAGGTAACAACGTGACCCGCGAGCGCCAAACGCGACGGCAAGGTTACTTGACACTGACTGATGTTTACAGTTTCCCATTGGCAACGTAAAACTTGGGGTTTTTTTAGGTCTCGCTTTAAAAACGAGGCTCAATTGAATTCCAAACTGGCCTATTATTACAAAACACCTCGGAAAACGTCACTGAATCATTCTCACCAACTCGCATCTTTTCAAAGCAATTTTGTTTTCCTGCAAAAGGCTGACAGCGACGTCCTGGGAGAGGAGTGTTTCTATGCTGGAGTCCAGTGAGTTGGCGTGCATCCTGAGCGGGATCCGCTTGGAAATCTCCTGACTTATCAGGCTACAAAACGAACAACACAAAAGTTTACCCGCTTAGCCAAAGTCACCGCGTGCCCCCGTCACAACAGAAAACGCATAGGCCGTCTTTGACGAGCTTGGGCAAACTTCTAACGAGGGTTTCTTTAGTTCGTCTAATACACAGACAGGCAAAAGAACGACTATGAGTTATGATTGGTTCATCTGATTGTTTGCGTCACTGATTCCGACTGGAAACGAGGTCAGCGCAAAATTGCTGGCCACTCACCCAGTTCCCGTTGGTTTGTCCTTTTTCTCGTGGTTTATGGAATGATAGTACTTCTCCAGGATGGCACTAGATTTCTCTGACAAATACGCCAGCTCTGTTCTGTAACAGTTTCAAACATGTTAAACGCGACCTCGATGGATAAAAGAAGCGACGAGAGTGCTCTAAACGTCAGTAAAACTAATTACTCGACTTAAATGAGTTAGTTTTCTCTACATGAACCTTTCTTAGCACCCTGTTTTCGGTAGCCTGCCTCGCTGACGACGATTTCATGTGCGCGCATGAACGATATGTGGAAAATTTCTCTTGCGCTCCCTCCCCCACGAAACCATCCGGTAGGCAGACTATCTTGCGCAAATGTAGGAAAATTTCTTCCCACACTAATTTACAGACAAGCACCTGATATAAGATGACAAGTATTGACTGAACAAGTTCTTTCTAAGTCTCTCGAGGAAGTTGGAATCGGACCCAAGCTTGTAAATGGACAGTTTCTCCCCAAGCTTCTTTGCCCTGAAAATAAACGACGATACAAAAGATAAACTAGAAGCAACAGTAGGTTAGAAACTGCGTTCGACTGGCTTTCCGGCACCAACGGGAGGTGCTGCGTCGGCCCGTTGGTTTGGGAATTGACTTAACATCCCAATCTAACCACCAACTGGATTTGTGTTCCGAGATACCGAATTGGGCTTGTTAACGCTGTAAATCAAAATATCACGACAACCTAGGTTGGCACTTGTTTCTATCGCTCAAAATGACGTTGGACATCTCCTGACAATTATATGAAGTAATGGGTTTAGGTTAGGAAGTAATTGGTTTAGAATAGGTTAGGGTCAGGGTTAGGGTTGAGATTATGACGTTCCCGTCGCATTAGAGCGGTTTTCAAATGACCGTCGAAAGTAATTACGCGATTGCGATTGCTACGCTTTGTGATTGGCGTAAAAATCTCTCGCGCCAGTTTTTCAACCAATGAAAAGCAAAACCAAAACCCAATTGCACCTCGTACGCATGATTTTTCCTGCGCTTTGAGCAAGTGACATGTAACTACTACAAATTCTGATTGGTTCATCGCCCTGTGTGCCCCTGTCGTGACTGGTCGCAGTAATTAACTTTGGTATTGGTTTTTCGACAGTCAGTTGAAAACCGTGCTCTAGTTCAAACGGGTTTAGAACTTTCTTACGATTGCGCAAACGATTGCGATTACGTTTACGACGCCGACGGCGCTAGTGTGAAGTAAGCCGGCAGTCGAAATTTCTTACCTGCCAAAAAGCAATCACATGATCCGGTGACGAATTTTCGCAACATTAACAAAACTAATCCTGTTGAGCTATTCACAACACTCCAAATGATATATGCAATGTTGGAATTCACTAAAATAACAAGCTTATCGTGGTTAGTCGAACAGGATCACGCGTGATTACGTCACCGCTATCATAAATACCGATTTGACGCGGAATCTTTCATTCTACCTCAATCTTCCATTGGAGCAACGCAGAGGCGAAAAGGCCCACTCCCTCACCCGAAAATCGCGTGGGTGCTATGACCAGCCACTCCTAAGCCAAGCTTCCCCAGTTCGGCATAGCCGGCTGATCAATAATTTTGCCCGTACCTTAATTCGACTGAGTATGAAAATGAATGCTGTTGAATAGAATACTCTTCTTACTTCTCCCACCCCTCAACAACGCAAAACGCTTCGAGAGGCGAAGTCATACCTTTCATACAGCAACTGCAAGTTTTTCAGGGATTGTTCCTTGTCGGAACCATAATTCTGGAGCTTCAAATCAACGTGTTTCTGTAAGAGAAAACACCCCTCTGAAAACTTGATGGAGGAGATAACCATTTTTGTAAGTAAGCGATGACTGACATACTTTGAAACCTCTGCTGGAACAAAAATCAATGATTCTCGTATCGTACCTTAAGAACGTCCTCATGGATGTTCTGCACCAGTTTTCCCATTACAACCTCAGCGTTATTACCAAACACTTTGTCAACCATGCTGTGAACTTGCTCACAAAGTGGCATGACATCTTGAAACACGTCAGCGGAATTAAACTGACCCTAGTGGGAGACACACGTACGTGAGAAAGGAAATGTTTGATAAAGTAATCAGTTATTACATGACCCACAAAACATCTGCGAAAAACAAATTGTCCAATTTCGATATTTTAAAAAAACAATTTCAAATAATAAACAAGCTTTCGAGGCTCTGGGGAATAAAGCAAGGATTTGTACGAGTCTTTTCTCCGGAGCCTCAAGATGATACCTTTCGTCTAAGAGTGAATTCTTATGTATCGAAATTGGCCTATGGTGATTTGAACGAAGTAAGCATTTTTTTTTTACAAATTTTTAAAGCCTTTTTGCGGTACACCCCTTCCGCTGACTGAGAGAGCCGGAGGGCTCAGTTTCAGGAAACGCAGTTTCGGGAAAGTGTAGTCGTGTTGTATGTTGTTCTGTACAGAAGTTCCTATGTTACATTGTCATCAATACAATATCGTAGCAAAGCATTTCTCTGGCATTTTCTAGCCGGGTTTGCATCAGAATTTCAAGAGTTCTCTCAAACTCACTGTACCCTTTAAGTCTTAAGTCACATGTTCCTTAATCTACGACAGGCTGCCTTTGTTCACCCATAATGACCGTGAGCAGACTAAGGCGAATGACCGCAAAAATGACGGCAGGTATGGACGTTTAGAATTCGTGTTTTCGCATTATTTATTATTATTATTATTATTTTATTAGTTATTTATTTATTTTTCATTCATGCTAATTTGAGGTTGTGTAGACCTGGTAGACAAAATTAAAATCAATTGGTCATTGGCACTTTAATAGGCAATTTCCGAATTGACGTTTGCCTCTGGTTGAAACCGAGTCTTGGTGCTAAACCATTCAAATGATAATGAGTTAGATTTGCATGAAAATGCCCAACTCATTTCCATTTGAATGGTTGTGCACCAAGACTCGCTTTCAACCAGAGGCAAACATCAATTCGGAAATGGCCTATTGGTCTCTCTGTAGTTCAGTTTGCATATTGTTCAATCTACATCGTATTAAAACGTTAACCCCACCACCATTGATAATACTGAATGGGAAATTTGAATGAATTCCTGAGTAGCAGTCGAGAACTATCTTTAGTTCATCTTTTTGTATTGGATGGGAGAGATGTCTCCAGTTTAAGCCAAATGAAACGGCCCATTTTTTCCTACTGGTTTGGCATTTGCTTCCCAGGGCCGACTTGTTCGAAACAGGGTGAGCGCTAACCATGGGTTAAGCCCAATTAAAACCTATTGGTTGTTCCTGGTATTTAATCTCAGTTTAGCACTAACCCTGCTTCGAATAACTCGGCCCCGAACTTTTGCAAAAACACCGTATGAAACAAAAGAGATGCAAAAATAAACCCTTGATTTTAACGCTTGGCTACAAGTTTATTCCCTGCTGCTCTGTCGGCAAGGAAACAAGTTTATTACCAGGTGTGACATACCTTCTGGCTCTGTTTTATGAAAGAATCAATGCACTGGGAATAGCCCTGTCGTGATGAATGAGCCACAAAAACGATAAGAATGAAAAATAACACAAACCACAAACACCTTGCACTGGCACAGGCACATTTTTGCAAAGCTGAATAGATATTATTAGGGAAAGTTCACTTGGGTGTCAAAAGTAATTCTGCCATCGCTTTGGTTTGGTCTATGATTGGCTACCTGGCACGAACTTTTCAACCAAACAGATGCAAAGACGAACTGCGACTCACGTCACTCTAATTTTCCCGCGCTTGCTGCCGGCCGCATAATTCACTTGCTTTGCGTTCTGATTGGTTAGTAAACCAATTTGTGAATTACTTCGATTCATGATTGGCTAAAACGTGTATTTCCTTCAGAACGTGATTGGCCCCGTAATTACTCCGCTTTTACGTCACTTAATTGAAAACCGCTCCACACAAGTAATTGTTACCTTGAATGGAAGCAAAGTATCTGCGCATTTTCTCATCCCACTGACACTGCCTTGGTGATGCGCGTCTTCAAATTCATCGATTAAAACCTCTTCTATGTGATCATGGCAGTCTTCAAATGAAATGGTTTGCAATTAGGAAGGCTGGGTTTTCACTTACGCATAAGCTAAGAAAATACCTCCAGCTACATGATACCATCTTTATTTCCAATATTCCTCGTCTCCACAGGATAGTTTCAGTTTAATATATTATGGCAGTTTTTGAGTGTGTGTCGAAAGTAATTATGTGGTAGCTTTCGTTTTGGTTTGCTCTTTGACTTGTACCAAAACTGTTCAACCCATCAGATGTAAAATTTAAAACCATTTGCAACTTAGTAACTCTCTTTTTCCCATGCCCTCTTGAACACCAGAAACACCCCTACGAGCAAAAACCCTGTCGTGACCAATCAGTGGTCAGTAATTGTACCCTTTAAGCCTGGTTTTCACTAGCAGCACAAGTACAAGCATAAGTTAGTGCACGCACAAGAGCGCTTGTTTCACCGTGAAAACAGGCTCGACACAAGCATAAGCATACATGCAAGCATCAACATTTTTCTTTTCTTCGTGCTTGCACTTATGCTTGCATTCTCTGCTTGTTGCTTGCATTACTGTTGATTTTCACTTGACATGAATGTCTTATCCTTGTGCTTGTGTCGCTAGTGACAACCAGGCTTTAATGACCATTCCAAATATGACGTTTAACGGAGAGAGACAGCTTACTTACCTTTAATTCTATCTTTAGTAAGACCAAACCTAAATCCATAAGAATTCACAGTAAGATATAGCAACATCCACTGTTCATATTGAAATCTTGTGTTTGAGTTTTTGCATTTGAATGCTGGACATTAAAATAATAAATTTAATTTAATAACTGAAGAGCCATGATGAGCAAGAAGGGCCTTAGTCGCGAATTTCTTGGAAAAAAGAAAAAGCTAAAAAGTGGCTCAGATTTTGCTTGTATTCTTTAATCCTCCAAGAAATCATTGCGCTGTTGTTGTTGCTGTTTTTGTCTGTTAATTTTTTTTTGCCTGTTTTCCCTTAATTTTCAAGAAATTAATAACAAAAAGAGCTACTTTTTCCAACATGATGGTGGCCTGTCTTCAAATCTCCTTTGAACCATAAACAAAAGAAAGCTTTTGTTTTTGCAAAGAATGAAAAGCTGTTTATTTTTCTTCGCATGGCTCATTTCTTGAAAACAAAGACATAACAGGAAAAATTAATTTGTAGCCTGCAGTTCAAGTGTATTTTGAGTCAAGTGCAGGGGACTGGGGTGAGGAGGCAGAATGTCTCACCACCATCTCAGTTTTAGGGAGAAGAGAAATACGGGAAGAGAATTACTACAAAAGGGAGCAACATAATTAGGTGGGTTTGAATTCCATGGCTCTTTGGACTCCATCTCTGTGAACACAGTCATCAAAACTGGTGGGTAAAGCTGTAAAGCACCCTATTTCCCTCCAAACAAAAAATGGCTTGAAACTTGACGAAGTTTATCATAGCAAATGTCCATCTTCTTATGACGAAATCCTGGATATAGTACAAGAGTATATATAGTGGTTCAGGCTCGCCAGTTAATACATCACTGTCACTGCCAGCTAATACATCAATGTGCCTCCACACATACCTTTCTGATGGCAGTTCTTGTGCAATAAGGGACAGCTTTTGGATGATGTTTGCTGCCTCATGAATCTGTAACCAAAACCAAAGATCAAGCACTCTTCAGTACACATGCGAGGGTTTTGGGTGCCACACCATTTAGTGACAGTGGTCTAAAATCAAAACAGTTTGACCATTTTCACGCGTAAAGTGGTCAGTGGCCCTTTTCTTACAATTCATTTTTCTTTAATGCATTTGAGCGCAAACTGAATACTTGACAACTCAGAAACTCGCACTAAGAACTTCTTTGGGCCGATTTACATGGTACGACTTTGTTGCTTGCGACAAGCTTACGACAGGCCTACGGCACGAATTCTTTCGTGTAAATCAAAGCTACAACTCGCTTACGACTGTCATATACGTCACAAAAAATGTCGTAGGATTTTAAAACATGTTTCAAAACTCTACGACAATCGTAAGCACGGTCTGTGCTAATAGCGAGAGTTGTACGCGACTTTTTATGTGATGCGAGCAGCGCGCGCAGAAAAAATCGCATACGACAGTTGTAAGCAAAAGTTGTACCGTGTAAATCAGCCCTTTACATAAGGAATCATATCATTTTCCTGCAAACCTATGCTTTTCATGTGAGCAAACCAATAAACCAGCCATGGAAAATTAGACAACTTCCTGCCTCCATTATTATGGGTATTAATATTATCATTAGACTGATCATGAGAATTGGTCATAATTTTATTAAAAGAAATGGCTGGTTATGGAAGTAGTCTCTCAAACAGAGATAATAAGCCACCTTAAGATTGAAGTATATGACTGATGTAGAACTATGTGCTTCCAGTTCTGAGCATGGCAAAGGACTGTGTAATCGTCTAAAAAAATTGATCCAGGCCACTCTTTATTGGGTCCAGACCTGGTCTCCTCTGTACTTTAAATGGGCCTTTCAGCAAGAAAGTCCACTACATCACTCAGTGCCTCCACACTCTGTCATTATCCCTCACCTGAAGCTGGTTCTTAAAAACAGGTGACACAAGTTCCCCTTTGGCAAACTCATCAAAGTACTTCATAAGCTCCTGGGCTTCAGTGGCTCTTGACCTTGGGGTGTTGATCCCCTCAAGCTGATCTCCCAAGTGGACAACCTTGGTGGCCACATAGTTTATTCTGTCATCTAACTCTTGAAACAGCCCTGAAGCAGTCTGCAGTTGAATAAGTGCACAGCAAAAGCATTATGACAGTCAGTGGGAGAGGCAATAGTTGATTCGATCGAGGAACTAAGGAAATTAGTCCTTGTGGTCGTGTTTGGATCAGAAGATTACACGTGCCTGGTAAGTTGTATTGAATATTTACTTCATTGGGATCTAATGTTACTCACTAATTATATATCTTCCAGGAACTGCATTTATCAAATTCTCAGGAAAGTGTGTGCGACTCCTGGTTTCAAAAGAAGCTTTGTAAGTCCACTTTTCTGCACTGATGGGCAATTTTTGTTATCACGTCACTTCCCCTTAATGAAGACAACCGCTGGCACTGTAGTGCCACATCAAAGAAAATCATACAACACACCAAGTTCTTGTGCTCAGCCACGGCTAATGGAAATAGTTTGTTTCCAATCAAGGGTTAACTGAGCTGTATTAAGCTTGGTGGCTTTTATGCCAAGTGAAATGGAATTCAAGCTTACAAGCCATGCAGAATACATGACTGTTGACAAACGTAGTTCCTTAATCCCTGGATACTACTACAGTGTAGTTTTATAATCATATTACATTCACAAGAGGACCTTAAAAGTTGTTTCAAGTTCTCTGGCTTTCTGCTTGTGTTCTTCCTGCTCCTTTACACAGAGTTCTTCAAGTTTGTTGATTCTCCCTTGCATCTTTTCATCCAAAGCCGTCAGTTCACGGATGGTTTTCTCAAAGACATCTGATAATGTTCTGGGATCAAAGGCATCTGCTCCTCCCTTCGATCCTCCACCTACAACAGTGCTTGCCAGACGCTCCACATATTCATGAGCATCAAAATCCCCCTAAAATGGAAAGCAAAATTAAAATTATATTTCTAAAACGTACAGTCTAGTTTATCACAGGGCAAAGAACTTTCACTCGTCTGCCCGTCTGAGATGACATTTTGTGTGGGACACGAACATTTCCTAGAGCACTCATCTGACACGAGGAGTAGATTTTACCCTGCATAGAAAAGAATTATCATTGCTGTTTTCAGCTGAGTGCTGACGTTCCCATGCACTTCCTGACTTTCTTTCCACGATTTTCCGTTCCCTGTTGCTAATATTAACAATAATAATAACAACAACAATAACAATACTGGTGGTCTGGCTTGTAAGCTTGTAAGACTTGCAACAAAGTCCAACACAAGAAGCAGGTGATAGTCAAATGTTTTTTCTTTTTCCAGTGACTAAACGAGGCAGTTGGCGTTAAGGGGAGAGTAGTGCAAAAATAATCCTTGAAAGTCCCCCCACCCCCTGCTGGGGATAGCCGATGATATCTGCACTACACTGCTGAGCCATCGAGCCGCCGACACACTACTGCTTCAAATGTGGCCCTGTATTCTATAGTTGCTCCCATGCTTATATCACTTATCACTAAGTGCAGCCAAGCACAATTACTACTGTACTAGTTCGGAGGCAAACTGAAGTTTAAGGCCGTCGTTTTCTAGCTTTCCACAAGGGAGAAATTCAATTCGGGACTCAGAAAACGAATTTTTAAACAGAAATGCATACCTCAAATTCTTCAAATGTAGTCATTTCGGCTAAAAACGGCAGCTGTTTATGCCCAGGGAATTACATGCCAAAATTTTAAATGTGTCAATGATAAAATATCGTTCTGTCCGCCATGTTTATTTTGGTGCAGGAACTAGTGCCAGTCCCTTTCATTTTCAAATCGATAACAGGAACGCCTGGCGAAATTGTGTGAGTTTCCAAGAGATTTGCAAGATCAGGTGTATGCGAAGGTGTAAGATTACCCATTTATTATTTATGCGAATTTTGCTCATGGAGAAACTGCTTCTCCTAAATTTGAGTCATTCCAAAAGGCAGAATTATCAAAGTACTTCCGGCTCCGGGCCTGGTAAGGCATCCCGCCAATAGCCAAACGTTTCGAGCGAGTGAGCTTGATCGCATGACACTGGGTTTTAGCTTAATAAATGCAAGAATCAGACGACCGAAGATTGTGCAGAGATGATCAACTTTCAGTATCCGATCAGCAGGAGATGGAACAGCCAAGTACGAGTCCTGCAGTGACAGAGAGCACA
>BLFK01000980.1:565307-567807 GCA_014634185.1 Astreopora myriophthalma | reverse complement strand
AACATTGCAGAAATGACTGTTCCATTTGCTTCAGAAACAAAACTCCTCGAATTTTTGCCCTTATGGGTCACACCCGTTGTCTGTCATCACACAGGGTGTGATTCACTGCGACAGAAAATACTGCTAAGGGGCTTTTAGCAGTCAAGCTACCTCACACTTGGGCAGTATCCACAAGACTGGTGGAATCCTTTTCACAATCATAGTAAATGAGATCTGGTTTAATATAATTACAAGAATGCGACCTATCAACATTTCAGTGCTCGCAGTATGCAAGACTGCAGGACATACATACATACATACATACATACACGTACATGTATGTATGTCATGTATGTCGTACTGGTATGTCATCTCAGCCTAGTTGAATGGCCTGGCTTCCACGCGTCTCCTGCAGCTCAGTGGTAGAGCATCGGAACTAGTAATCAGAAGGTCATAGCTCATTGGTTGAGTATGCAAACTACATAGTAATCGGAAGGTCATAGCTCATCGGTAGAACATCCGAACTAGTAATCCAAAGGTCATGGCTCATTGATAGAGCCTGCAAACTAGTAATCCAAACGTCATGGCTCATTGGTAGAGCGTCCAAACTAGTAATGTGAAGGTCATATTAGGTGCGACTCCTCTTCAGAGAACTCGGGGGTTTTTTCCAAGCACGCCCACGTTTTGACTGATAAATTCATCAATTCATTCAGGGATCGTTTTGTCTGTGCAAATGCAAGCTGAAAGGAAGGTGAAAGTACTGGAGATTGAAAAAACTGAGCTGAAAGAAGAAGTGGAGCAGTTAAAGAACAAGTGTGCCCAGTTGGAGGTACTGATTCCTGACTCAAGGTATTCAATAGTTCGTGCCCCCGGGCTTGCTCTACAACTGACTGCATCTTACTTATTTTCACTTTCTGGGTGCCAAAGTTTTGCTAAAGCGATCACCTGATCTTAGTCACTTGCAAGTTTGAACAGCAACTGCAGCAACCGTGTTAATGGCTTATAGCTCGCGACCAAGAAGGTTGGCCACCAACCAATATCTGTGATCAGTGCAGTCTTGTAGAAGGAGGGCACAAACTTTTGAAACACCCTGTTCATTGCATCCTATATTAAAAAATATGTTTACTCTCAGTTCTACAAGTTTTTGTATTGTATTGTTCCTTTTACCTGCCTTGATAGCTAGACAAGTGCTTCTTGCTGCCGAATTTATTACTTTTTGTAGTGTTTGTTGCAAATTAGTTTCTTGTAATTGCAGTTCTGCTCCCAGAGGAAGGCTGGAGAAAATACCGGCTTTAGAGGGCTGGATCACCTGATGTTTGCGATTTTCTTATATAGTGCGATACCAATTACGAGGGTTTAACTTGGCGTGAGAACCGTCAAATTTGTCTTTGTTTTCCTACCCATATATTGTTTTCTTCAGTTTATTGTTTTAGCTCTTTTGCCTTCTCTCTTTTACGTTATCCATGACTTTCACTGTTTCTTACATCGAGGTTGAGCCAATCGTGAGCAAATGTTTCAGCCAACTTGGTGGAGCTGGGTATATCTTTGGACCCTAAAAAAGAACATGCAGAAAAACGGGTTTCGACAAAATGGTAACCCCCGGTCCGTTGATCCCCCTACTGACTCCCTCTAAAATTCTCTGGAAATAATGATAATAAAACAGAAACAAAATTAAGACCAACTTGAAAAGTGAAGACATTATTTTAAACAGGCTCACCTTTCTATCTTTGAGGATAGTAAATCGGCCGATCTGCCTCATGCCATGGTTCCAACTCGTTCTATAAGAAATTTATTTCATCCAATAAACGAGTGGAAAATGGATCGAAATATTGTCAGCAACTTTACTGTCCATGATGAAAAAAAGATAAAGGGAAGATAAACTGTGTGGCTGGGAACAGCCAGAAGTTGTCATGTCTTCTAGTGGGTTTACGAAAAAAATAGTTATTCCCAGGCCCCACCATTCATAAGATTCACCACGTGACATAAATTTATCTTCAATCCTTTCCTCGATTCATTACTGAATATATTTATTGAATTTTTGCTAGGCGATTGTGTTTGGATGGCACTGTTGCAGAGAGGTATCTCGGGCAGTTCAAAATTACAACCAGAATACGTTTTAAGGAGTTTCTCCCTTGTGTTTCTGGACCAAACATCATCAAGGAGGGGTGTGATGTTACTGATCGAAATGTGATGTGTAGGATATAACGTTATGCAATCTGTGACACTATATATTGGACAAGAACTTCTTCATCAGTTTAATTCGGCCTTGATGTTTTTTCGTGTTTTATTGTTATTTCCAGAGAATTTTAGAGGGGGTCAGTAGGTGAGTCAACCTACTGACTCAGGGAGGGGGGGGGATCAGCATTTTGTCAAAAGCCCGGAAAAACCAAATATCCGATTGAAAGTTATCACTTTGTTTTGGCTTTACAACACTCAAACACTCCAATGCAGTAAACACCCTCATATAAGAACCTAGAATTTAAGAACCTGTTGGGCTAAAAATTTTATTTTAGACACCCCC
>BLFK01000980.1:538338-551480 GCA_014634185.1 Astreopora myriophthalma | reverse complement strand
TGTTCATGTTGTCATTTTATGTAATAGTCCAGTTTCGAATCACCTGGACCGCTGGATAAAAAAATCAAAGGCGCCTTTGTACAGGGTTAGCCTCAACCTGAAGAAAAATATTCACAAATACCAGCAAGAAAGTGTTGAATAATAAAAGAAAACAACACACAGAAGTGTGAGAATTCTCACCGGTATGCTTCAGGTCGAGGTTAACCCTGTGCAGATGTGCCTTTTGTACTTTTATCCAGCGGTTTTGGTGAATTCGAAACTGGACTATTGTGGTTAAATCCCGAGCAATAAATGGCACAAGGTAGCGTTCCAGACAAGCTTAGAGGCCGTGCTGTAAAATAATTTGAGCGGGTCAATACCACTAGCTCTAGCTCTATCACTTGATTTCTAGGGCCAGGTGTCCAGCTTTGTCGCTTTTCTTAACCCACAACCCATTCTCTTGTCTGGAACACTTGGGCTCTGCGTAGAACCGTCACAAGATGTTTGAAAAAAATGAGAGAAACAAATGAAAGCAGAGGAACCAAAAAAAAAAATCGCTGTTTAATTTTATTCTATTACCTTCATTTTTTTCATGACTTGACACGGTTTACTGTAGAACCCCAACTGTGTATTCATAGGAACTTGCCCATGCTTTGGCAAAATGACCAAGAAACTAATCTAAAAGCCAAATACGATAGCTTTGCAAAATTCTAATTATTACTTCAAATCGTTTGAAGTGGACACATTTTTAACGCTTAAATAACTAATTTGGCGGTATTCAATCATTTCTATCTCGCTTTGTTTCAGCTGCAAACATTTGGTGCCCAAGTTGAAGCCAATGATAGAATGGTGGGTATTTTTTTTTTGTAACTTTACTTGCTTCAGTTCCAGAAGTGGTAGGCATTGGGGATACCGTGCAATGCGGTTTATAAGCTCACCTGGTTATCCCCCCTCCCTTAGCTCAGTCTCTTTCAGTCTTCACGAAAACGAGGCCGTGAGGACAATATCAAACATTTGATATTCTCCTCAAGGCCTCGCGAGGCGAAAATCTTAACAAAACTTCTTTAATCTCTAATCATGATACTCCTGTAAGGACCAATTTTCCTTATTCACTGAAGTTGACGGATGCTTTAATGGCACCACAATCAATCGCCCTGGCGTAAACAAACATTCAGCAATACAATTTCGGCTAAAAGAGGCCAACAAACAAAGCTATCGATATCGTAACTTCGAGTGAATCATTAGTTTGCAAGAGGGTCACATGACCCCGAAAAGCGCGCGCAAAAAATAAAAAATAAATAAAGCACACACACACACACACAGGCAACCCAGCCGCTACAACTCCTAAAACAGTAATGACTATAAGGAGGACTAATTACAGAAGAATAAAATAACCAATTTAAATCTGAAAATGATTTGAACCCAGGAGTAAACCTACCTCGATTGAAAATATATTTATAAAACATAGGATAAAATAACATAATAACTGAAATAAAAACTTAAATAAAACAAGATAGTATAAGTAGTATAATTGTTAAATAAATTTATCCGACCTAATGGATGAAATGTGTCTAAATTATCAATGTTTGTAAAGCTGAGAGGTATGTTGTTCCATAAAGCTATTGTCCTCGGGTAAAAGGAATCTTTATAAATATCGTTATTCACTTTCACTTGTTTGAAAGGACGGCAGTTTGGAGCTCTTGATGGTCTTTCATTCGGTATGACATCAGGTGGAAATGGTATGCCAACATGGCCCATATAGATTTTATAAAACATAGTGCTCTGTGAAAGAAGTCTTCGGTGGTGGAGCGAGTCCCAGCCAAGACTTTGTACACTAGGTGTAACGTGACTATAACGCGAGTGGTCGTTAAAGACATATCGAGCGGCTCTTCGTTGAACAGATTCAATTTTATTTATGTTCTGATGCCTGTATGGATTCCATACACAAGACGCGTATTCGAGTTTAAGCCGTACAAGAGTACGGTATGCCACGTCATGTGGTATGCCACTTCACCCCACACGAGAGGAAACGGCTGAGCTAACAGCGTCGCGAGGCATTTTGCTCAGCTCTTTCTTCAAGTGTGCGGCGGGCCTTGAGGGAGTTGTAATCAGGTGTCGAAGAAAATTGAAAATACTAAAAAAATAATAATAATAACCGATGTCAGCGGTCTCTGTGCGTGTGGACTTCAGCGTTTTATTCAATATTTGCCCATAAACTTCTCACCCAAGCAATCATACTTGTTACACGAGGCAACAATACTGCACTGTTTATGAAAGAGACGACGTAAAGATAAACCCCTCTTTTCCAGTTACATTTCTTTCAGTTCTGCTTTCCTTGCAGGTTATTCTAACGCCCGAACAACAAGAGCGCATACGTTTAAACAGAGAAAGAGCGCTAGCAAAACGGAAAGCCGCCCAGGAAAAGCAGGTTGAACAGGCCAACGCACAAACCGGTGAAACGGGTAAAACGGGTAAGGCACTGAATTTCGGTTATTCCCGACTTTTTTTCTCCTGAAAAGCAAACAGTTGATCCCGCGGTATTTCGTTCAAGTCAGTGTACGACAGAGTACGCCCTTTTGACAGATATGATGTTATTGCCGGTTTAATTCTAGGTGAAGATTGGGTGAATGTCAAAACAGGAAAAAGCTAATGACAGAAACTCAGTACTTTTCGAGCAGGTTTCAATTGTGTCAAAAGTGATTATGCACTTGTTTTTGTTTTTGTTTGCTCTCTGACTGGATTTAAAAACTGGCTTTACTTACTTGACTGGATTTAGTTGAACTTTTCAACCAATCACGTTATACATTGGTCGATTTAGGCACTGTCTCGCTTTCCCAGCTTTGGCAATATTGTAATTACTTTGGACACTCAATTGCAAACTACTCTGTTGCAATGAATAAGTTATGGTAATAAAATCAGTAGGTACATCACACTGCAATAAGCAATATTCTTCTTACACGAAAGCCATTAAAAAGTTGGCGCAGGGAAGCGTTATTCTAACATACTGGGTGCTTACCGTTAAGCGACAAAAATGCCGATATTAGCGTTCAAAGTCAAATCGAACAGACAACTTCCGGAAAATCCGTTTGGAAAATGTGGAGATCCTCGAAGGTACCCCTGTTTTCGTTTGAACGAAGTCGCCGCGTATCGCCCTTTTTGAGGACCATCCCGTTACTGGGTAAGCCCATTGTTTTCCCGGTTTATCGGTATATTTGAAAAAAAAAAAAAATCAGGTTATGCGACGGATTCCATCCACTTGGCTGGTTGACTGGTTTGAAAACAAGCTAACAGAGAGTATGCACCAAAATAATCCTCAGGGAATTAAAACCTTTTTAGAGCAAAGTCCGAGTGAATGATGCTCTTTTGTGGTCTTTAGAGACCGTAAGTCTTCAAGTAAGCGTGGCAATGTGTCCTGTTACAAAAATCGGAGCCTGTTAAGCCGTTATGGATACATCTGTTAACTCCCCGTACGCGTGGGCGAGACAGGGTGTTGCCTGTGACATGGGCTGTCGGTCGCCCCCTAAAGTCGATATCAGACATTTGTGCACAATGAGCGAAGAAGAGAGTCGAAAAAGATGGATCCACTAGAAGGCTAAGAAGTTGAATTGAATCGAATTGAGCTGTTCTCCCATTCCCACTTGAGTCGTGGATTTGCCGATGGAGGGAAAGGGAAGACTGAACGCATCATATTTTTTTTTGGCATATTCAACCCCACTATCTGTCTAAGATAACCTTTGCGCTATTTGTTTCGAACCGCTCGTTCGTGCAAGCACTTTGTTCTGTTGCACTAAAGCAATGTGGCCGCTAATCACCCGAGTGGGTGAATGCCCCCTTTGTTGAACCCCAGTTTTATCTGGAATTTTGCGGTGTTTGCTTTTTCAGATACTCAGACTGCAGTATCAGAAGATGTCGCGGTAGACGCCTTTAACAATGCAGGAGAACGTGACAGTGGAGTGGGAAACCTCGTTGCCTCGGAAAGTGATCCGATTCAGGAGGACGACGTTGAAATGAGAGATGAAACGACGGAAGGTGATACTGTGTCACTGGAGCATCGTGAACTACATTCTACGACAAATGAAGATCCTGCCAGTTCATCTTTGATGACTGCTGCGAATGGCAGCCATGCAGCTGTTGAAGATGCTGAAATGGGCGCCGAATCAGATGATCCTGTCGGTGGTGCGGACGATGCTGATACATGTAATGTAAGTAGCTTTCCTGACGCTGATAACGGAAATCCCAATGGCTCTACATCAGATGACGAATTGTGTATCTCTACCAAAGAGCTGCCGCCCGG
This sequence comes from Astreopora myriophthalma, assembly GCA_014634185.1. Lineage (NCBI taxonomy): Eukaryota > Metazoa > Cnidaria > Anthozoa > Scleractinia > Acroporidae > Astreopora > Astreopora myriophthalma. Next base: position 547,207 of record BLFK01000980.1, on the reverse strand, counting down.
TGTGAACGATTTACACTTAAGGCAAGCTACGGACGGCGCGTCTTTTCCTTCGCGTAACAATACCGATCAGTCTGCCAGCGCAGAACAGGACGGTCAAGCATTACAGCAAGAGGTTTGCGTCGAGACATTGGGCCCGCCGACTCCGCCTAAAAAGACGACGGCCGTCTCTGACAATGGCGGACACGACGGCGCTCGGGTCGTGGAAATGGAAACCGAATAGAGTGTTTGCTTTAAGACTTGCTTGAATTGGCCTCTAATGTGCATGAGAGCGCCTCATCCTTTTTATACTTTTGTAAGGCATTACAAAAATTTAGCATCGACTTTAGTACAAACATCAAACGGCAGTTAAGCACGGTAAGTGAAAAGTACTGCGCTAAAATTTGGTATAGGTTAATTGGTCAACGTAAATAGATTTAATCATCGGAGAAAATACATAGATGACGATTTTTCTTGCATTTTCGTGATTCTCTTGCTGGTCCAAAGCGAAGGCGAAGACTCTCTCGTTTGGCCCTAAAATGGAAACCAGGTATCCGTATCGTTGAGTAAATTTAACTGTCAGTATGGCGTTGACTGTTTGCCGTTCACGTTCTGCTAAATCTCTCTCATGGACGATCTAAACAGTGAAAGGACCAAAGGTCCGAAGAGCGTTTCATAGTGAGCAGTGCCGAGTTGTGAGCAGTTCGCCGCTTTTTAGTGGCGTGTCTATTCGGTAGCCGCCGAGTTTAGAAACACGTGTAATGCTCCTGGCCACGTGTCAAGATTTCTTTGTTTCTACAAAGAAATAACTCGATAAACAATCGATAGACAAATTTCGTTTAAAAGTAGTAGTTCACGAAAAGAAGGCATTTGGAAAATCTCATGTATAGTGAACTAAACTGGTCGCAGCCTAACTAAAATGGTCGGAAAAAAAATAATAAAATAAAAAACAGGACAGTACGTATTCCTTATAATTTTACCTTCATGCCAATGTAAACTGCGCGTGTTCAATAATGTCCGCATCACCGTGACGTCGCTTTTCTTTTCCCTTCTCCTTGTCTAACTCACTGTCATACGTCCCAACTCTTGGAGATCTCGAAAAGAGATTGAGCTGTAAAAAGGACACTAAGACTCCGTCTCCTACCGTTCACAGCCAGGCCATGTGTAGGATGCAAATTTGCTACATACAGCAAAACAGTTACCTTGTGATGTCGTATTTGTGAGTCCCATTGAGCATGAGGAATGCAGTTCAACGCATACTTGAATGTTGCTGTCCACTATTTGCATTAAAAACTCACCGACTGGAAAATAAGCAAATTGTTGACCTATCCCCCAGGGATATGTGATATTTCCCCCTTCTGCCGCGCCCATGGGCATGTGTATCAAATATACCCGAGGGACAAGTCCAGTCAGATTAGTTCGACAGATTTTCAGAATGTCCAAGGTTACTCCCTCTTTCAGCCCAGTGAAAGGTTTAAAGCCCGAAAAGGCACATTTCTCCTGATAACCTATCGTTTCCCCCCCCTTACTCCGAAGGCGTCACGACGCCTCTTTCAGAAATCCACCCCTTGAATGGTTCTCGTTTATTCCCTCGAGAACCTGAATCTTTTGAGGGAAACATTTCGCAAGGGAGGGGAGTAGATAATTGAGATACCTGTTGAGTTGAGGTCACATTCATTTTGGCCAGCAGCCACCAAGCGACCGCTGGTCGAAAGCGCGCAGTCTCAGGAAAATAGATTCCGTTGGCAGTGCCGGCGCAGCGCGCGCATTTACCTCGAAAGCAACAGCTTTTGCGCGCTTTTTGGCCAGCTTTTGCGCGCTCATTCTCTCCTTTGTTTTGTCATAAAAGAAAAGTCAGTTACGAAATCTCGTCTACGCTTCTGAGAACATGAGAAAAGAGGATTTAAAATAAAGCCAGTTTAGAGGTGGGTGTCGTTCTTGCGTTCGAACTAAGCTTGGAACTTAAGGTATGTACTGTATTTTGTTATCGGTTAATCGGGTGTTCAGTATCTGTACCTCGGATATTACGTTTCCAGCGTTGTGACTGGTTCACTCAATCTCGGTTATCAGCTAATGTACCATACGACCTTGTTATATGGAAACTGATTGCGCCAAGTAATGCCAAGCTGAAAATTTTGTGCAGGAAGCAAAACGTTCGGTGGGCAAAATGAATTTAATAATGGAATTTAATAAAACAATTATTCCAATCACACTTGTTGGATATGAGATTGGTTACCATCTCATATCCAACAAGCGCTAATTGAATAATTGTTGAGCATCTGGAGTTCCTTGCTTGGTACTGATGGGGAAACTTTGCCAAGTACAACCTGAAAATGACAGTATGTAAACAGGTGAAGTTTTATGTCTGTTAAAACGAAATGTGTATTTTAGACATTACCCGGCGACGCTCAATACGCCAGCGTTTTTTATTCCAGTTCTAACCACTGAACGACACGGTTCTTCATACTCTACATACGCATTCGACATTTCTCCAGAATTTGCTACCTTTAGAGCTGGGGTTTTCGGTTGAGCATGTGAAAATCGAAATTACACTGGTTACTTTGAACAGACGAAATCGAATGGACCAATTAGAACTCGAAGCAAATACGGGAAGCAAGCTGCAAGCGCGGGAAAATCTGTGCAAGCAATCACCGCTGATTTTGACTTCGCCATGGCTGGCTGAAAAAGAAGCGCGAGATTTTTCGGCCAATCACGACGTGTAGGCACAGCCGAAGGAGTCACGCAATTAATCGTGACACTTAAATGGAAAAGCTTTCTAGAAATACTCTATATGCAAGATTTAAAGTCCTCCAAAGCGGTTTCTGCATTCCAAAGTACAGTTAGTAAAGTAAATACGAGAAACAGACTGCAACTTTAAAATGCAAACATTTATTAATAGAAAGATCATCCTGGTTATTTCAATCCAAATCAGTAGTCCATATGATACAGCTTTATGTATTCAACAATTGCATAAAATTCAAGTCACCCAAATGCAATTCTATCGCACTCATTCTTCCATGGAACTCACTCTATGCAACACTAGTTTCCTCTTGTCACCAATTCAAAGCTTTTTACGCCCGCCGCACACTTCAGGAAAAATTGCTGAGCAAAATGCCTGGCGAGGAAGTTTGCTTAACTCTTTCCTCAAGTGTGCGGCGTGCTTAAAATGGCTAATTACAACAAGAAACTCACAGACTGGAGGACTAGAAACAAACAGCCATCCTCCATTTTGCCCCGGCCTACTCGATTATTAGAGAACTTTGGAAACGAGGACAGCAACGGCAACGAGAACGTCACAAAACAATAGGTTTAATGAGCAAAAACAATGGCTCTGCACGGGCTTTTGACGTTTTGCTACATTTCTTTGCCATACTCTCCAAAACAACGACGCGAAATGGCCAGCTTTACAGATACCACGCAATTGTTTACAACCTCTAATCTCATTGGATCCGGTTAGGACGCAGCTCTGTTGTTTTTAGGGTTAGGGTTCATTCTTTCTTTGAATGCTTCTACAGTCTTCTGAGCTAATCGCGTGGGCTGTTGTAATGGCTGCGTACTGACCCCAACTTTAAGGTTTTGTAGAGGTTCTGTGCGAGCACACGATAATTTTTCAGTTTTCTCGCTTAATATCAACGCTGTTTATTCCTAGACAGCTGGTACACATTTTAGATGGGGAACGAAATGGGATAATCAGAAAGTAGTCGCAGTAATTCTAATTTCATGTTTTCCGGTGACGTTCTCGTTCTCGCCGACCCGTCGTTCCGAACTACCACCGGACATGTCAGTCAACAACCTTGTTCCCAGGCCTTTTCTCCGATGATGGGCGACGGTCAGTATGAGATGACATGGTGAAAATAGACCCTGACCGCTGGTCACTGAATCGGCTTAACCCTATGCTTTCCAATGCTAATCCCGAGGGACGGGGAGACAGCCGGGGAACGAGGTTGGTGAATCAAAACAATTTTTCGCCCTTGGACGTCCTTTAAAAGAGGCTGAAGAGAACTTGGAAATGGCGTATTAACATCACTTTTTACAACTTGTGGAACTGTCTCGAAGAAATTACCTAAATATAGTTTGTTTTCCGTTTATCTTGCAGCGTTCGTCTTTGTTACCCTGAGCCAGTGTGCCTTTCCCTTAAGGCACACCAAAAGGAGAGATCAGCCACGAAACATCGAATTTTAAAGTTATTGAATCATTTTCACTTTCAGAGGTAAATCGAAAATGCAACCGGCAGTTTAGCTTTAAGCTCGAAGGAAGCTGAATAAATAAGATCAATTTTCTTCAAAAGGTCTGCAATCTCTCGCGCGAAAATTATTTTCGATAAGGCCTGTATTCATTTCAAAAACGGATCCTCCCCCGCAAGAAAACAAACAAAACATTTTTAAAAAATGCGCTTTCCCAGATCGTTAATATCGGATACGTGTGGATGGAGGCAAAGAGAAAAAAAGGGTACGTCTCCAATGAAAATTGCTCTTTTTTGCACAGCATCTCAAACAAGTTATTTCCAATTTAGTTTCGTTTGATCAAATCTCGGGATAAACCCAGTGACGATAACCCACTAACACTGCCCCTCACATGATAATTTGGACCCCCCCCCCCTTTTACTCCCCCAAAAAAGCAACCATGTATAAATACGTTTTGTTTCCCCTTAGTTAACGCTCAATGGGCTTTATTCACGCGGCGGCCATTTTGAGTTCCGAGGGACTGAAAACCTTTGTTTTGTTCCCAAGGAACTCGTTCTCAAACTTATCGACTCGAGGTTCGGGGTACGAGTTCTATTGTTCCTTACCAACATGGCCGCCGCGTGAATAAAGCCCATCGCCGATCGTCCTGTCGGCATCTAAATTTTGAGTCTCGGGATCAACCTCGAATTGTGACCAGTCAATTAGAAGCTATCTAATTTTGCTACATTTAAGATTATTGCCATTTTGCGCAGTTTTTACATAAAAGGACTGGATTAATTTTACAGCCGTGGTTACCGAATAGAATGGATACTTCAAAATCAGGCTGGAGAACTGGACGTTAAGCTACTAGGACTTTTGAAATTACGCCTGGTTTCATCTCCACCTCTTTAGTGACGTAAATAGATATAAGATAGTTTGTAATGCGCATTTGATCATATCTACATGTTAATTTTCGCCACAGAAATATTAATTATTATTATTATTATTAATTATTATTATTATTAAGATCAGCAAGTGACAAGAGCTACAATGAGGCCTGTCCAATTCAGTATTATGGCACGTGGCAAGCGAAAACTCGCGTCCGGCGGACTTCTGTGTTTTTCCTACCGAGCCTTTACCGCTTCCAATCACAAAATGTCGTCTTGTTCTCAGTTGGCTTGTGATGGCTCAGTTTGTACAGCACTGCACCGGTACTGCAGAGTTCGTGGGTTGGAATCCCCTTCAAGCCTGAAATTCAGTTTCCAGGCGCTCTACTCGCTACTGCTTAAGTGACAACAAGAGATCATCAAGCCAAGAGGGTGAATTTCCCATATAGCCCTCACATCCATCCTTTTTCCTCTAATTTATTTTTAGATCAAGCGCTCAGACAGAGAAATGCTCAGCAGGCAATGATGTATCGAATGTAGTTCCCAAAGTGCACGCTTTGCGTGGGAGTTCCACAAGAAAAAATGGCAGATAAACTCGTCGAGGCTTGTCTACCTGAATACATTTTGTCGATGAACGAGATTGCAGAGAAATGATGGGTGGTAGAGCTGGAAAACGAAGTCGAAAGAGGAACTTGCAACACCGGTTGGTATTAGAGGATAATTCAAACGAACGATCGGGTTTGGAGTGGGAAAGCTCTATGCACACCAGTTACGACGATAACGAAGGCGAGTCAACAGAAGCGCGACGGTTATCCCGCCGCGAGGCACGGGTAACAACCTCTATAGTAAAAAAAATAACTTTAGGGGAAAAAGGATGGATATGAGGGCTATATGGGAAATTCACTCTTAGCTTGATGATCTCTTGGTAACAACTGCGATGGTCTTCTCTTTAAGGTGATTCCCCAGTATTACATTGCGCATCATTGCCGCGCATATCTTGCCCTATTAGCGCCAGGCGCGCGACGACGAGAAAACATGCAGGGATTTTTCATTGGCACAAGGCTTGACATAGCAAAAAGTGATAATTTTCTCCTTACTAACAAGGTTGGTGACCTATCGTTTTTTAATACCTACTTTTATTCTTTTCGTTAGTCTTTGTGCTGTAAAATTTTAAAAGAAACATGTCAGAAAACAGTTATAGGGAGTATTCGTAGCCATCACTCGTGGACACAAAACTGTATCCTCGAGATCATGCACCTGAGGAATATTTGTTTTCAGTGCCTTTTTAGGACGTATGCCTATGTCATAAAGCAAACATTAAAGTGTTCATTTTGATCAACACAAGACACCCATTTTGTTATTTCAACAATTGTCAATGTTGTATTTCCTATTCTTGCAAAACGAAGCGTTAACCGATGGAATAAACATGTCCTAGACATCACCAGTTTTGAGTGACTTGACACAGTTATATCTCCTAAACGAGCTTGGTGACCCATTTTTTTTAATTGCACATTTCACTATATAATGTAGGGAACAACCAGGGAAAGTTAAAAGAAAATCTTACTTCATCTTCTATTACCAGGGAATCACCTTAAATGCAACTTCGATTCGGCGTTTCCAATAAATGCCAATTTATAGACCCTGACATTTAGTGCATGCTGAGTAGAACAGAAAACCTAAATTTGGAGTTGCCATTCTAGCCACAGTCTTCGAGCTGGTGCCTAAACTTCCTATTCAGAATATACTTTGAATGTTACCTCACGCACTTGAAATAAAATCCTACAAACCATAACACAAGGCACTACTGCGAACGATGCTCATCCATATAGGGTCCCTGTGGCATCCAGTCGCCAAAGACCCACGGGTGCAGGCCCTCTCGACGCTGCGATTCTGGTCCCTCTGTCCTTCGGGAGCTCCACTGATCGTGGTTTGACCGCTGATAAGCACGACCGTTGGCTCCTTCAAAATACCAGTCCTGGTTGCGCTTCCGTTTTTGGCCGTGAGGAAACTGAGTTTTATGTTTGTCGTTTCTGCGCTGATAGTTACGATCTTCAGCCCGGCGTTCGTACCACGGCTTGAACCACTGACCATTTTGAGACTTGCGACTATAACAGGGACTCGGCCCCTGATCTTCACGATGTTTCCAGTCTGCGCCACAAGGGAACTGCGCAGCATGTTTATGTCTGCGCCGCTGAGCTGACCGATCTTGAGCCCGCCGATGATACCATGGACCACAGGGAAACTGGGTAACGTGTTCATCCGTGCTACGCTTCGAGTATCGGTCTTGCGCTCGCTTTTCATACCACGGTACAGACCGCAGATCAGCGCGACCCCTGGCGCGTTCCTTAGCGCGTTGAAAGATCCAATCAGGTGGAGGAATCCCTTCCCGTTCATCAGAGTCCTCAACAGTACATACCTCACCTTGTGCAAGATCCTGTTTCCTCGTCCTCCTCGGGGGCCCCTCTTCGGATACCTTCGGCCCTTGAGGAACGACCTTCTTTGTTTTACTTTTGATTCCGGACCGTTCCTCGTGCCACTCTTCGGGAGAGAGTCGAAAACCTTCGGGAGGGATGGGGCCTTCGGGTGACTTTCGCTGGTGTAAGTCTCTTGGTTCAGTCCGAGACTCTCCAGCATCGATCGGCACTTGAACAAACCACGGACGAGCCACGGGTTTCCTCGGCTTCTTAGGTGACTTTTTCCGCTTAGCGTCGGAACCTCTACTAGAATCCTCTTCAATGGATTCTTTGGAAACCATAACAAAGGCTCTAGTATCAGCAGCTTTGGCTTCATCACTCGTGGATTTACCTTCGCGTTTCTCCTTCTCCAGACCTTTTAGCAGTGTTTTAACAAGATCCACGTCGAAAGTCAAGTTCACGAAATCGGTTAGAGCTTTGTCGTCCGATGTGGTTGTTAATTCCGCCTTACTAACCATCAATTCTGAAGTCTTTTTTTCCTTTCGTTCGTCGCTATGTTTATCCGACTCTGACAACAATTTAATAACATCGTTCTTCTCGTTTTCCCATTTGGTGAGCCCAACTATTTCCACCTTCCTCGAACCCATTTTTCCCTTTTCTTTGTACTCCTCAGAGCTCGAAGCACGCTTTGGTGCCTCTTTCACTTCAACACGACCCTCCTCGTTCGGTTCAGAATTTCCTGTCCCTCCGTACCTATTGAATATCCTTTCTGGAATTAAACTTCTCAAGTAAGCCTTCTGCATTTCTACAGTCTTTCTATGAACACTCGACAGCCACCGCCTGATATTCTCTGACTGTGACTTCTGACCTTCTTCCTCCACTTCAGAGTCTTCTGCTCCACCATTCCTGTTAAATATCGTTTTATCAAATAAACTTCCCCAATAAGACCTTTGTTTTTCTACCGTCTCCTGGTGAACCCCAGACAACCACTGTTTCAAATTTTCTATTTGTTTTCGAAAGAAGTACTCTCGACTAGATTCTTCTGTTTTTATCTCAGGATCATCATCTGGTTTCCCATTATTCGCGGCTTTTTCATTCTCGTGTTCTCCATGATATTCCCCCTTCTTTCTGCGCTTTTCTGTATCATATCTCGCTTGCTCCCGTACAACAGCGTCATATTCTGTTTTGCGCCGTCGTTCATTTTCTTGTTTTTCAAACTTCTTCTTTTTTCCCTGCTGCTTTGTCAGCTTAGAATCTCTTCTCTTCTTCTCCCTGCGCTTGAGTTTCTTCACCTCCCTCAACCATTTCTTTAACTCCTTTCTCGCGGCCTTCTTCAACGCTTTCAAACTTCTACGCTGTTTTCGTAACCTCTCCTTTTCTTGAACGATCTCGTCTCTTAACCTGTCGACTTCTTTCCTCTTCTCCGCTT
>BLFK01000980.1:518338-533338 GCA_014634185.1 Astreopora myriophthalma | reverse complement strand
TTCAGAGAGCTGAGGAAGCTCTCCCCAGCCATCTGCAGCATCAAAAGTGATGTTAGAGGATGGACCATCAATCTGATCACATTCAGAAGCCGCTGAGTCCTCACAGGGAATGTCCCCTGGAGAGTCAACAAGGTCGTTTGCACAAAAGTGATTTGAAATTATCATGATACCATCAGCTGCAGCACATTGGCAACCGTTCTCTTGAATGGATCCAGGATCATCCTCTACCTCGCCATTAGAATTCCCACCGCTTTCATGCAGGTTGCCATCATGATCCTGCACACCTTCAACAGCTTGGCATCTTTGTTGATCCACCGTCAGTGGCAAATGACACTGAAAGCCACTTAGAACTTCAAACTCAGGCTCACTCTCACCGTCATCTCTGGGTGGGACTTCAGATGGGGAAGCTAGAACATCGCCTCTTGTGGAAGGTGACTTAGAATAGGAGACAGAGTCCTTCCTTGCCTGGAAAAAAGGGGTTTTTCCAACATAAAATCACCCTGTTTTGTGATTACTTTGCATAAATGCCAATTTGCACGGTAAAAGTTTTGTTCAAGACTGTTGACAGTGTGCAATATCTTCAGCGTGAGGATCTCTCAAGGGTTTGGAACAAGGGAACATGGCTAATTTGAACTGGGTAACAGGGGAACAAAGACAAAATATCTCAGGGAACAAGGCAACATAAACCATGTTAGGGATCAAAAAGCTGAGAACAAGTTTGGAATTAATTTTGGGAACAAGGGAACACAAACAAAATTTTTAAAGGGATCAAGCCCCCCCCCCCCTCCCCTGGGAAGTCCTCAGCATGCACTGCTCATGCCACACACAAAAAAGACGTGTACACCTTTTGCCTCAAAATCTTGTTACTTTTTTCAAGTTGTTCACAATAGTTATAGGTGAGTTCTAGGCTTAATTTACATGACACAATTCAAGGCATTATATGGTAAGCAGGTTGCATGCGACAGTTGCAAGCAAAATTGTACTGTGTAAATTAGCCTTAACACGTTAAAGCACATCAACATTCTGATCTCGAGAAGTTGATTTAAACCTTGGTAAACTTTGCATCAAGTAACATTTGGATGAGAGGGGCTGGTGGACAGTGTGAAATCTGGTTATTGCTAAGCTACCTGACATTTAAATCAAGCTTGTCATAAGCATTCTTCATAAGTTCACTGAAATTCACATTTGAGAAACTGGTTAACAAGAAAGTCTACTAAATTAAAACTGGTTCACAAAACTCTGAAAGGTCCTTCTCTTTTGTTAATAACACTAACACTAAATCCTGGATTAGCAATAATATTATTAATCCTTCTTGACCAACAGATTCTAAATACATCGTACCACGGCCCTCTGTTGACTCCCCAGCATTAGCTGTTATGTATATATTTACCCACCCTGCAATTATTACATTTTAATTTTGCTGAATTCCAAGGTCTATGCATTAACAACGTAAATTTGTAACACATTAAAAAACTGAATTAAACAGAACACGGTTGATCAATAGGTCTGATTAGGAAGACTGGCTCAAATACTTATAATAAAAATTCGGGTTTGACCGCTAACGAAACAGAAGGTGACGTGTGATTGAGACCTGCTCATCACGTGATCGATCGCATTATTTTGCTGCCGGGCACGTTTAGGAAGTATACACACGAAAAATAAAATGTAAATTAACACCGCTTGGGCAGATTTTGTACACAAAACACCCAAGCCGGGCAATCAACCCCGCAAAAAGATCGAGGTATTTTCTTCATGGCACATAATATTAATACAGCTTTTGCATCCATCGCTATACAATAAAAAAATAAACTCCTCAATACTTCTCCTCAGGGCTGAGTTTTCTTGTAAACGAGCGGACGAAGTAACAAATGGCAAAATTGGACGACGTGCATGGTCTAATTCTACCTATTTATAGTTTGTATTTTTCCTAATTTCACTCTAAACGAAAATAATTTCAGAGGCTCTGTTGCAAATCATCTCAGGTGATAACAGTTTCAAAGCTTCCTAACTAACAGCCCGAAATGGCGGCAACTTCCAGCTCACCTGGATGTCAATTTTCCCATCGCTGTCGACGAAAGTCCAGTCGTTCTCAAGATCTTCTGATGCTGTGGAGGCCATTTTTTACGTAGCAAAGTAATTACATAACGGTCAACAAGTAAAATTTGCAGCAAGCTCGCCTTTCCCCTCGTAAAATTTGCGATTCGCGCTCCAAATTTTCACTCGTCAATGTTTTGCTTTCTAAGGCGTCAATGTTATTTTTCTGTCGAAGTCGTCACGTGTTTATAAGTAACCAATAAGAGACCTCGCAGAACATATATTGCTCACCTCTCGCCAAAACTAACCAATCAGAGATAAATCAAATGTAAACACAAATTTTCGCGGACAAGAATTACGCAGTATGTTATGATGCAATCAGGAAAAATGCCGAGAAAAAAAAATCGTTAACGCTAAGGAAACGCCACGTAATCTGTAGTTCAATTTTAGCGACTGAAGGCCCCATGCCTCCAAGCCTTCATCTTGTTTCGTTACAAATGTACAAACAACAAAACCTGTGGCTTTGCTTGCGGTCTGGGTGTGGTATTTTATAGCTCGGAATGTTTTCTTATTTTAACCAACGCCGATCAGATTAATTTTAATATCAATGTTTGGCGTTGTTATTTACATTTACATAAAGCGTTAGTACTGCTGATATTTTATCAATTTATGCTTTTTGCTGCCAAGCTCGATCTATCGTATCAATCACCCAGTGGCTATGTGCCCATTAGCCGGGATGGGTCTCCAATAAATTGAATGCCCTGCAGCCGAAACTTTTGGCCATTCAACTGGTTTGAGACCCTTCCCTGCTGTCGGGCATATATAGCCACTTCCTATGAATAAATTAAGATTTGCTAACAAAACGTTCCATTTGCCAGTTCTCTTGGTATATGTTTTATATAGAGGTATGTGTACTGGAATCGAGGGGCACTTACAAACCATACACACCCCAGGTAATCTCTTAAGTTAAACTTACTAAGGGTACCAAGCTGGGTTCAAGAACTACCTTAATAAACAGACCTGTCAAAATCTAGTTTGATGTAAATACGAGGCTTTGATCATCTTCCTCAGCAAAATCCATCACTTAAGGAAACTTAAACTATTCCAGAGGGATAAAGAAGGCAAGAATGCACCTCTCTGTGCATCTAAAGGCGGAGCCAGTGGGTCAGAAGTAATCACGTTTCAGTATTTATTGACCAAGTTTGGTTTTGCAGGTCTTATTCCCTGTGACAATGAGGTGGAGTTGCTGGCATGTTTCCTCAGTCTCCTGTTTGTAACCAGTTTTATCAGCTTTTTAACCCCATGATGATAAAAATGAGACACACTTTGCCAGATCTTTTATTATGTTGACCACATCGACAATATTGCTTGGCCAACATTGTTGTGCGACATTTGCAGACTGCAGATTAAACTACTTAAGTTCTCAACCTTTTCACAAATCGATGCAAGATTTGTGAACCGAACATAGAAGTATTTCCACTGGCAAATACTACATTTGTGGCATGAAAATCCTGACTGAAACACAATAATGAAATCAACCCTACTACAGAGTGTATGAACATGTTCCTACATATTTTGGTCCGACTGGTTAACCACACACTAGTCTTTAAGAGAAAAATCTCTTTTATTTAGCACTGAATATGTAGAATTACAATTAGAGGCCAAAAACAGATTCTCATATGGCATGGTTCAGGGTACAGAGATTACAAGTGCTATTACTAAAATTGAAAAAAAAAATAGTTATAATGGTTAACTATGAGTACAATAAGTAAGTACAAAATAAATAAGTGTTACGAGTCTGTTTGATATGTTTGAGTGATATCATATGTGTTAGCCCAAAAAGGCACCTATGAAAAGTCCTAAACAGATAATGTTTGACAACTTTGCAACTGGAAGAAAGGAAAATATGCAGGTAAGCTCACCATCCAGTACGCACCATGCAACCACAATCTGGATATCCCAAAAGAATTAGTCGCAAGAAAATCTGTTTTCAAAATGAGGCGGAGGTCATCTTTGCACAGGAAATACTGAGGATCTCATAACACAAAGTTCCACCACATTAAAAAACCTTGAGAAAAAAGTGAGCACAGTGAAAAGTTAAGAATTGGTTCATGCTTAGCGTGCATATATCGAGTTATAGACGCACGCAGGAAGTTTGGAGAGCACAAAAGAAGCGTAAGAGTTGCTTGAGGCGTAGCTGAGAGCAACTCTAGCTTCTTCAGTGCTCTCCAAACTTCCCAAGTGCATCCATAACTAGATATACGCACAGCTAAAGGCATGAACCAATTCTTTTATAAAATACTGACAAGAAAGTAGTGTGCAGAAAACAGGTTTATTTGTGATTGATTAAAAAATTCCCTCAATGCGTGTACTGAGAAAAACAAAGATTCTTATTGGCTGATTACAAACACGCCATTTTGTATTTGATTACAAGTTGCACATGTCATCAGATAGACGCACGGCCGTGCGTATGTTGAGAAATGTACCATGATGACGCCAATAGGAATTAGATAGGGAAGCACGCGCGCTATGTTATAAGATGAGATGGCTAAAATTCGGGCAGCCACACAGGAAAACTTTTCAACCCACATCCCTCTGAAATATAATGAGCCATCCCTTATGAATTTAGCATCAACGAAATGTCATCCAGGTCTGTAGTCTGCAAATGTTGTACAGCAGGCCAATATCTCGCAAGCTGGCTGCCAGCCTGATGCACCTGTAAATGCTTGCACCACTGTTGGTTTACTTCCATGTAAACACCTCACAGGATTCTTTTCTGCTTGCTATGGTTGATTGCTTACGATGATCTAGATCTGTTTATTGTTTGTTTTTCTTCTGAAGCACCTCATCCATGAATTCTTACGACATTGCATTAGATGAGTGGATTGCTATGTTCACCAGTTAATTCACTTTGGCAATGCCTTATCGTCTTCTCCTTTCGTCCGTATCAGAAGAACTCCGCTAAGGTCTTTTTTTCTTTGTAGATGAAGCTGTGGAAGGCGGCGCTTCATCAGAAACATCATCACTTTTCGGTTTCTTTGCATCATGCTTGCCAAAATATTTTTCAAGCAAGGGCTTGTAAATGTATACTCCACTGGCAACTCCGACTAAAGTGGCAACAAACAGCTGATGCAAGGGCGCTCTCTTTACAAGGGAAAGCACCATGTTGTGTTGAATTCAATATGAGCAGGCGTTCCCAGTTACGGCGGCGTATTACTGGGCCTCACGTGTAAGAACGCCTTTCGAATTATGACGGACAGCTGATACTCATTTTAAAATGGCGGCCGAACAGTGTGTAAATATTGCTGTTACAAGACGAAAGAAACAACAAAACTATGTTTCATCGTATTGTGCAGCTCCTAAGGAGTCTGTTAAGTCTTCCAGTTTCGTATTTGGGACGGAAAGGTCTCTTCTATGCTTGCTAGTTCTCTTCAGAATTTTGAATGCCCTTATCATCAGAACATTTTTCGTCCCAGACGAATTCTGGCAGGGACCAGAAGTTGCACACAGACTCGTGTTTCGCTACGGATATTTAACATGGGAATGGAAAGAAGGACTTAGAGGATGGACTTCGCCGTTGATTTATGCAGTTGGATACAAGTTGTTAGCGTGTTTTAGTCTTGACACTTCGAGTGCCGTAGTTTTGGTTCCTAGAATCATTCAGTCATTCTTTGCTTCGTTAGGAGACTTGTTTCTTTATAAACTGGCCGTGAAAAGGTTCGATCGGCAAACTGGTGCATCGACGCTTATCTGCTACTTACTCTCGTGGTTCACATTTTACAGTGTTACAAGAACTTTGACAAATTCTTTGGAAACTGTTCTCACCACAATTGCTTTATACTATTGGCCTTGTGACTTGAACGAAGGAATAAATACTAAGCAAGTCACTAAAGCTCTTAGTTTCGCTGCCTTTGCTTGCATTATAAGACCAACAGCCACTATTATTTGGATACCATTATGTACATGGTATCTAATGTCAGCACCTAAGAGTATGACATTCATGTTTAACTGCATTATTCCAGTTGCATGTTTGGCTGTGCTGTGGTCACTGGTAGTAAACAGTTGGTTCTATGGAAAGTTAACATTTGTGGAACTAAATTTTGTCAAGTTCAACGTTATTAATGATATGGGAACATTCTATGGAAGTCATTCGTGGCATTGGTGAGCTATTTATTTACATTATATTTTTGCAATCGAGGGATACCAGTTTAAAACATGCATTTCTCAGGGTTCGCACATGCCTTGAAAGTCCTTGACCTTCAAAACTAAAAATTCAAGGCCTTGAAAGTCCTTGAAAATTGCATTCGGCACTGGAAAGTCCTTGAAATTTGTTGTTCACAGCTTCCAATCCAGTTTGTTAAATGGCTAATACAATGAAAATGTTTCTTGCAAAAAAGTAAGAACACAAAATAGTAAAAAAGACTGGTAAGAACCTATTCCATTGGTTTGATTTTGCACTGCATTGAGTCCTTGGAAAATGAAAATTGTATCCTTGAAAGGAAATCCTTAGATAACAACAACCGGAACCAGATTTTGTGAGCCCGCGAGAATGAGCACCACCAACAACCCCATGTTTTCACAAAAACGGCTGGTTGCTGAGTCTGGTTCTGGTCGGTGTGATCTAAGGTCTTCCATCCTTGAAAGTCCCTGAATTTTTTACCCCCAAAAGGGTACGAACTCTGATCTCTGCATCATTTGCATATTTATTGGAAGGTGCAAAAAGGCACTGGCAGGGAGACCCTTCATGTCCTACTAGTTCACATTAATTTTAAGTTTAATGTATGGTTAAATAACAATAGTTAAACAAAAGGAACTAACAAGAGATCTGTTTTTGGCACAGAAAGATCAGTCCCTAGGATGATTTTCTTATAGAGGTAGCAAAAGAAAAGGCGTTTCAGCGCATTTTATCGTTTAGTCATGGAAAATGCACTATGCAAATTCTAAAATTTTTATTAATTATTGTAAATCAGATACCCCATCAACACCTTTCTCCCAATATTTTCTTGCTGCATTGTCCCTGGATGCAAACAAAAGAATCCAAACTTTATACACGGTGGTTAAAAAACCAAACTTTATACATGGTATGGTGGTATTGAAAGCTTGAGGGTTGTGGGTGCAGAGAAGAGCCCCTCCCAGGAAGGGGGGGGTCCTTGTTCCCTTGATAAACTTGCTTGGGTTTCCCTGTTCCCAAAATTAATTCCAAACTTTTCCCCAGCTTTTTTATTCCTAAAATGGTTTGTGTTGCCTTGTTCCCTGAGATATTTTGTCTTTGTTCCCCTGTTCCCCAGGGCCTGGTTGTTCGAAAGCCAATTAATGCTAACCTTTGATTAAAAAGTAACCGACGTTTTAATTTCGCCCTCTGAAAACACTTTCAAAAACTGGTTTTAGACTTAAGTGGAAGAAAAGTGTAAGTCACAAGCGACAAGCAAAAATCTTTCAGGAAAATCTTTGTGAATTGGTAAATGAACTGGAATGAAAGTTCACTCTAACCCAGGGTTAGCAAAATCACGTTTTGAACAACTGGGCCCAGTTTAAATTAGTCATGTTCCCTTGTTCCCCAAAGCCCCTCGGAGGGGCTCATAGAAAGAACCAAAAAAAACAATAACAGAATAAAAAATAAAATAAAAAAAATATGAGGCAATCAGTTGGCTATTTACAAAGCATGGTGGAGATTGATTCTGCAGTGTCCAAGACAAATCCAGTTGGTGGCAAGAGTGAGATTTGAACCTGGAGTGTCTGCATCCAAATCCGGCACCATACCCACTGGGCCATGCCACCTCCCTTTACACACAATGGCTTTTATTTTCCACTTGTAGGTATTTTACTCAAGGATTTCCTGTTGTCATGTTCACTCATCTAATTCCCTTTGTTGGTG
The DNA here is from genome assembly GCA_014634185.1 of Astreopora myriophthalma. Classification (NCBI taxonomy): domain Eukaryota; kingdom Metazoa; phylum Cnidaria; class Anthozoa; order Scleractinia; family Acroporidae; genus Astreopora; species Astreopora myriophthalma. Next base: position 525,429 of record BLFK01000980.1, on the reverse strand, counting down.
GCATCTTGAAAGCTACTCCAGATCAGCGAACAATGTCATTGCTTATCTTGTGGACTATCTCTATCTACAGGTAAAGTAGGCCTAGATACAAAATTTTAAAAAACAAATGCCTTAAAAATCTATGCAGATAATTATCCCACTAAAAGTTCTATAAATCTCCATTTTCTTTCCAAAAATCTGATAAATCTCTCTAAAAGTCTCATGATTTTGTTGAAGAATATCTCACAGCAAACACATTTGTAAGTGTTAATAGTTCAAGAATGGACACATTCAATGTCTTGCCGTCACCTGCTGACAAGTATAAACTGTTCAACAAAAGCCACTCATTGAAGTCAACTGACAAAATGTTGACGATAACTAGTTAATGATGCCATAAACTTGTAAATATCAAGATTATTCAGATTTATATACATATATCTCACACCAAAGTAATTTAAAATTGATGAGAACTTTCTAGTAGGCAGCAATTTAATCATTGATTAGGATTTTGCCACAAAAGATCTCAATTTCTAAGAATCTTTAAGGTGTAAAAATCCTTGAAAGAAATCTGGATTTTTGTATCTAGCCCTAAGGTAAAGTGGGTGCCTTAAAAAAAAAAAAAGAAAGAAAATGAGGTTAGGGTTCATGACAGAACATGACCAAGACATTACTATAACATTTTTCTTAGTTGTGCCTGGAGCATTTCAGCTGAGACTTATTATTTCTTTTTTATTATTTCTTTCATTCTACAGCTTCCTAGGCCATAAAGAATTCAGGTTCATTTTTCCTGTGGTCCCCCTGGCAATGTGCTATTGTGGTCTGTTTCTGAGCACCTTATCTGGGTGTCAGTCGAGAAAAAAACAAACTGCTGATCAAAGTATCTCATGTATTCCTCAAGCTGGATGGAAGGCAAAACTACTGGTGCTATTCTTAGCTGTAAGCAACATCCCATTGTCACTGTACACCTGCATAATTCATCAGAGAGGAACGATTGATGTTGTGGGGTACATTCAAGTTGAAAGTACTATGCATAGAACTAATGATGACATTTCAGTGTTATTTCTGATGCCATGTCATTCAACACCATTTTACAGGTATTCATCTGGTTTCAGTGTTGCTTACTTACATTAAAATTTATTGAGAGGATTCATAAGGGCTCAGTGCTCATAGAATTCTTGAGCATCTTTGCTGAATTCTTCAGCTTACTGCAAGTTGCATAATTTTGCGAAATCTCACCTTGAATGCCAATGGTTGCCGCCAAACTGCATTTTGGCTTCCATGGATCAAACTTCCAGACATCACTTGAAGAGTTCCTAAAGCCTTGACTCCACCCTACTGACAGGTGTTATTTGTCCTGAATTTTATCATTGTGTCTGAACAGTTTTGTTCACAGAAACATCAGCATGAGAATATTGGAGTGTCCTCCAAGTGACGAGGACGACTATATTGACGAAGCAGATCAGTTCTACTTAAATCCTTCCTTGTGGCTTAGAAAGCAGTTTGGCAACCACACTGAGCATGGAGATCTGGCTCACCTACCCACACACATTGTTATGTACAATGTGCTTTTACCAGTTAGTCATAATTTATATCTTACTAGGTTTTTTGTAGCTGTGTCAATAATACTTTATTCATCAATAATGAACAAAGAAACACTTGAGATTAAACCTATTGAGGGTATCTGCCTGGTGAAAATCTTTTGAGGATCGTCAAAGATCTTTGAGGATTCTGATGAAGATCTCAACAAGGCTCCTCAAGAAATCTTTGCCAAGATCTTCAAGGATCCTGAGAAATCTTGGACAAGATCTTTAAGGATCCTTAAAGATATTTTAAAAATTGCTCTTAAGATCCTTACAGGATCATTGAAAATCTATCAAGGATCTTTGCTTAAGATCCTTGTACTTGTTTTCACAAGAATCTTTGCAGGATCTTCAAAGATCCTTAAAACTTCCTTATCCTAAAGGATCTTTGGCAGGTCCTTGAAGATCTTCAAGAATCCTGAAAGATAATAATCACTTTATTTAAGTCTCAGGTTATCTAGCCGAGCACGGGTGCTCTACTTATTGGGGAGACTACAAATCAACTGAAATCAGAACAAATCAAATCAAATGTTGGTTTTTGTGGAGAGGGGAAAACCAGAGAACCCGGAGTAAAACCTCTCGAAGCAGAGTAGAGAAACCAACAAACTCAGCCCACATGACGCCGAGACCGGGAATCGAACCCGGGCCACATTGGTGTAAGGCGAGGGTTCTCACCACTGTGCAAACCCTGCTCACCCAATGATCCTGTGGTTTTTCCCCAGGGCTCCTAGCTATAATCAACTGCATGCTGGGGTAGGCAAACTGGGGTACCCTGTACCTGCAGAAAAACCCTACTTGCAGCAGTGATAAGTATTTCATATGGTACCACAACACTGCTAACACATGATACATTGTTATAGTGTCAATCATGCCAGTAATAAGGGAGTCTCTTGAAAGTGTTGAAACTGGTTTGAGCCACCTCGATAGACCTTTTCATGGTTAATGACACCATATTGGTTGGGGGACAAACACAGCTAAAATTACAGTGAATGTATGGGATCTTGGCTGACTTTGAACTGCTGGGATGCCACTATGAAAAGGCTGATTGCCAATATTTTCCACTGTTTTTATTAACATTATTGATATCATTCATCCAACAGAAGATTAGGCCAATAAAGGAGGTTCTGGTATGATGTCCATAAATTGGAATTATAAATCTTCTCATGTCGCTTCTAATTTCACGACAATTTACGTAATTTTGATTACAAGGATTTGTATGAAATCGTCAAAATACGTCTTACGGTCATTGTAGCCTGAATCTGTTCTTCATATTTCATGAAAGTGATGTCAGTACAAAATAATGACTTTTAAAGACATTTTCATTGTCAAAATACTGCTTCCACAGCAAAGTTACAGAGGTTTCGAAGTTGGCCAAAATCCCATACGTTCACTGTAATATCAGCCGTTCTTGCCCAACAACAACAACAACAACAACAACAATCTTTATTATTTTACACCTTTTCTTACAATTAACATTACATTTTTAAAGGAATTTAGATCTATAAAAAGGAAGAAAGAAAATAGCTAAACATTACCATTTAAAGGTGTCTAGGGGCTAAGTAAACTTAAGTTTTCTAGTTAGCCCCTAGCTAGGGAAAGTTAATTAAACCGATTGTAGCAGATACAACAAAAACACACAAAAACAACAACAGATACACACATTTAAAAACTAAGACGAAAAAAATAAGCACATATATAGGCAGTCATTGGCATGATTTTATTTACTGGATTGAGTTTTGAGAAGAAATTCTTTTAATTTGCCAGGAAAGGTAAAAGTGTTAAGACTTTTCAAGCTAGTTGGAAGATCTTGCCAAAGGTCAACTACAATTGAAGATACTGATTGTTTTCCAATGTTGGTTCTTGTGGACGGCTTATAAAAATTTTTATTAGTGGCATATCTGGTATTATAACTATGAATATCAGTAGCATACTGAAAATAGTTTTCAAAGATGTTTGGTAGTGCTTTGTTATGCCAACGATGTGCAAATTTAAGTGCTTGCAATTTAAAGATAGAATTAACTGATAGGATATCTAATAGGTTCATAAAGGGAAAAGCACTTTCAGTGTTCTTTCCATAAGTAGTGGCAAAAAATATTGTTCTTATTATTGTGTTTTGTTTTGTTTGTACTTTTTTGATTTGAGTTTTATACCCACTCCCCCATGCAAGAATAGCATAAGATATGTAGGGATTGACAAGACTATAATAAAGTTGTTTTAATTGGGCTAGAGACATATAATGCCTTAGTTTGCTAAAAATCCCAATATTTCGGGCAATTCTAGAGCAGACGTATGCTATGTGGTGCTTCCATGAAAGCTTTTCATCAAGTAAGACACCTAAGTATTTAATATGATCTCTTTTTTCTATTACGTCACTGTTTCCATCTTTATTTGATAATTTAATACTTATGTTTCCTGATTTCTTGTAAGGGGATTTAACAATCATGTAATTAGTTTTCTTAATATTTATAGATAGTTTGTTTAGATCGCACCATTCTTTAATTTTAGCCAGCTCTTCGTTAATTAGTTTTTCAAGATCACGAATAGAAGGTGATGAGGCAAAAACATTAGTGTCATCAGCAAAAATCCTAAAGTTCAGTTTATCAGAGCAGTTAGAAATGTCATTTATATAGAGTAAGAATAAAAGAGGGCCAAGGGAACTACCCTGTGGTATACCACATTTCATCGTTTGTTTTGATGACTCAACACTATTAAGAGAAACATATTGTTGCCTATTAAACAAGTAATTTGTGAACCACTTTAAGGGTATACCCCTTATGCCATATGCCTCTAACTTTTTAAGCAAGATCTGATGGTTTACAGTATCAAAAGCCTTGGCGAAGTCTAGAAAGACTCCGCAAGTGTATAGGTTGTTGTCTATGGCTTTCTTCAAATTATCACTAATTTCTACTATCGCCTGTTCTGTTGATCGTCCTTTGCGGAAGCCAAACTGAAATTTGTTCAGTTGTTCAGCCCCCCAACCAATATGCTGTAATTATCCATGAAAAGGCCTATTGACCCCAACCTGCTACAGTAATTGATATTTTGCTTCTGCTTTTTGTAAAAGTGGCAGAAAAGTTTGCTTCAACTGCCTGTCAAACTTGAAATGTTTGTGGCCAAACATGCCTAGTTTGATAACCAGTTAGACCATGTTTTTACATCACACATTTACACCTAGCTGCAACCAATGGTATTGTGCTATTCAATATTGCCCTTTGTTGTTTCCATGCATTTATCTCCAGTTACTATGGTAGATTTGTGGTCACTCAACTTTTTTTTAATTCTAGAACGTTTCAAGGTTTTTGGACCAGTTTCATTACAGAAAGGTGATTAATTTGTGTTGTATTTGTCAGCATGGAGTGCATAATTAGTTGCTTTTCATAACATTTGAACATGGAAACCCACAAGAAAATATCTTCACCTTGCTTCTAAATTTTTTCCTTTTAGGATGCAACATTTTTTCACACCCATTTTCCAGAGGGCCGAATTGGATCACAAGTATTGGTGTTCAGAAAAGACCAAGCATAGTGAAAAAAATAGTAATTTAACGATTTTGATTGGGAAATGTAATTTTCTACCTCCCTTCAAAATGGAAGAGTTGTGAAATCAAGGGGAGAGCCAGTCACTGAAAAGACAACCTGAGGAGATGCAACCAAGGACATGTATAAGTTCCCCCAACAAGGAAATAGATTCCCATCATATAGATGCATTACTATGTCCAGAATGTAAAAGTGTTGTTTCTTGAATAGTTTAAATAGTGCAGTTGATTTGGTGGAAATTGACCACGATTTTGCGAAATGACCTAAAAATTGCACAAAAGCCAGTTAGGACGTTTTTGCCCGGAACCCTTCAAATGTAAAAGTTATAGTTAGGACCGGGTCGCATTACAGACCAATTCTCTAAATTGGCTGGATTTAAAACAGCAGGAAAAATCAAATTGCAAGACCAGAAATAAAATTGATAATTAAAATTTACAGTCGCATTTCAATTAAGTTAAAATGAAAACGTCAATCACACACTCAGGTGAAATTTTAGCAGCAGAGATTGTCTTCCGTCGCATAACTTCCCGCTCTTTTCTGTTTTGTGACTTTGCCGTCTACATTGGGAGTGAATATTGATAACCATTTACAGCTTTGGCGGCGGGCTCCTTTGTTTTTTTTTTCAAAATTTGGAAAAATTTGTCAGCCCCATCCAAGCCCACCAGCGACTTTGATTTTTTTTTCTTTTTTCTGATTTTGAAATTTTTGATAAAGCACAAATGAGGGGTCGCATTAGAAAAAAGGCGTGTTGACAGAGTGTAGTCCCTAGAGTAAAATTTCTGCAAAGTTGTCTCTAATGCAACCTGGGCCTTAATAAACGAGTTCTAGATATAGCTTTCATTTAGTTTGTCTGTGCTGAATGTTTTGGGTAACTAAACTGTGAGGTTTTGTTACCCAAAGAGCCACCAACTTAAAAACTTTATTGTTTATGTCAGCCCCTGTCTTCTACCTGTGTTTAGCAAGTAGTTAATAATCATGAAAGGATTACTCAACACAGTACCCAAGAGTCTGTTTAAATTCTTCATTTGCATCTGTCTTTTAACATTGTCTAAATGTTTGACAAAAAATATATACAGTATACATACATTTAATATTATTGCAGTGCCATCAGTAAAAAATAAAAGGACAATTAACAAGTTAGAAGAATTGTCATTGGCAGCTATTAAACCAATAGTTTGATTAAAATGAAGATGACAGAATTGAAATCCACATATTAATCTCAACAGCGCGTTAAAGAAAATCCTTAGCTCAGTTCCTGGAAACCGACTTGCAAAGTCATTTCACCCCGAACCCAACATGAACATGGTTTGGATTACCCTTGACCGGGTTAAGAAAAAACATGCACAGATCGCTATTTCCTGATATCATAGTTCATTTCCATTCTGCTTTGTTTCCATTCTGGAATATTCTGCCTCTGTTCTCTTACTGAACAATCTTCCTCTTGAATATGAGTATGTGTGGCTCTGCAAACAAAGTATACACTATGATAAATTAAAATCAACCTGCGATAAGGAGCTTATGCCATGAATACAGTAATGAGGATAGCACAAAACAGAATTCATTAGCAGGAAACAATATTGCTCAGTCTGCACGTGCGTTTTAAATTTTGGTTCATTTCTTTGCCGTCCCCTGCAAAAATATGTGAAATGATGAAACTCTGTTGTTTGTGGATGAGATTATCAGTACATGACAATGATTTATTCTCTCTTCAAATTTTAACACCATTTATACCAGTTTTATTCTAGGGAAACTTGCTGACACTTTAAATTGAAATAGGGAGTAATCAGGGAGGGAATACAATAAAGCACATTTGCTTTGAAATGACATTCTTGCAGTTGCCGTACTCATTGCTCAAGCTCCTTTTACATGCATTTACTGTAGTTTTAGTCATGTTTGCTCCCCAACCAATATGGCATCATTATCTGTGAAAAGGTCTATTTAACAATTAGACCCGTAGCCCTTGCGGGCTACGGGTCAATAGCCCATTAGGCGAAGC
>BLFK01000980.1:504576-517142 GCA_014634185.1 Astreopora myriophthalma | reverse complement strand
CTGTTCAACAAAAGCCACTCATTGAAGTCACCTGACAAAATGTTGACGATAACTAGTTAATGGTGCCATAAACTTGTAAATATCAAGATTATTCAGATTTATATACATATATCTCACACCAAAGTAATTTAAAATTGATGAGAACTTTCTAGTAGGCAGCAATTTAATAATTGATTAGGATTTTGCCACAAAAGATCTCAATTCCTAAGAATCTTTATGGTGTAAAAATCCTTGAAAGAAATCTGGATTTTTGTATCTAGGCCTAAGGTAAACTGGGTGCCTTTAAAAAAAAGAAAAAAAAATGAGGTTAGGGTTCATGACGGAACATGACCAAGACATTACTATAACATTGTTCTTAGTTGTGCCTGGAGCATTTCAACTGAGACTTGTTATTTCTTTTTTATTATTTCTTTCATTCTACAGCTTCCTAGGCCATAAAGAATTCAGGTTCATTTTTCCTGTGGTCCCCCTGGCAATGTGCTATTGTGGTCTCTTTCTGAGCACCTTATCTGGGTGTCAGTTGAGAAAAAAACAAACTGCTGATCAAAGTATCTCATGTATTTCTCAAGCTGGGTGGAAGGCAAAACTACTGGTGCTATTCTTAGCTGTGAGCAACATTCCATTGTCACTGTACACCTGCACAATTCATCAGAGAGGAACGATTGATGTTGTGGGTTACATTCAAGTTGAAAGCACTGTGCATAGAACTAATGATGACATTTCAGTGTTATTTCTGATGCCATGTCATTCAACACCATTTTACAGGTATTCATCTGGTTTCAGTGTTGCTTACTTACGTTACAATTTATTGAGAGGATTCATAAGGGCTCAGTGCTCATAGAATTCTTGAGCATCTTTGCTGAATTCTTCAGCTTACTGCAAGTTGCATAATTTTGCGAAATCTCACCTTGAATGCCAATCGTTGCCGCCAAACCGCATTTTGGCTTCCATGGATCAAACTTCCAGACATCACTTGAAGAGTTCCTAAAGCCTTGACTCCACCCTACTGACAGGTGTTATTTGTCCTGAATTTTATCATTGTGTCTGAACAGTTTTGTTCACAGAAACATCAGCATGAGAATATTGGAGTGTCCCCCAAGTGACAAGGACAATTATATTGACGAAGCAGATCAGTTCTACTTAAATCCTTCCATGTGGCTTAGAAAGCAGTTTGGCAACCACACTGAGCATGGAGATCTGGCTCACCTACCCACACACATTGTTATGTACAATGTGCTTTTACCAGTTAGTCATAATTTATATCTTACTATGTTTTTTGTAGCTGTGTCAATAATACTCTATTCATCAATAATGAACGGAGAAACACCTGAGATTAAACCTATTGAGGGTATCTGCCTGGTGAAAATCTTTTGAGGATCGTCAAAGATCTTTGAGGATTCTGATGAAGATCTCAACAAGGCTCCTCAAGAAATCTTTCCCAAGATCTTCAAGGATCCTGAGAAATCTTGGCCAGGATCTTTAAGGATCCTTAAAGATATTTTAAAAATTGCTCTTAAGATCCTTACAGGATCATTGAAGATCTATCAAGGATCTTTGCTTAAGGTCCTTGTACTTGTTTTCACAAGGATCTTTGCAGGATCTTCAAAGATCCTTAACACTTCCTTATCCTAAAGGATCTTTGGCAGGTCCTTGAAGATCTTCAAGAATCCTGAAAGATAATAATCACTTTATTTAAGTCTCAGGTTATCTAGCCGAACATGGGTGCTCTACTTATTGGGGAGACTACAAATCAACTGAAATCAGAACAAATCAAATCAAATGTTGGTTTTTGTGGATAGGGGAAAAACCGGAGAACCCGAAGTAAAACCTCTCGAAGCAGAGTAGAGAAACCAACAAACTCAGCCCACATATGACGCCGAGACCGGGAATCGAACCCGGGCCACATTGGTGTAAGGCAAGGGTTCTCACCACTGCGCAAACCCTGCTCTCCCCATGATCCTGTGGTTTTTCCCCAGGGCTCCTAGCTATAATCAACTGCATGCTGGGGTAGGCAAACTGGGGTACCCTGTACCTGCAGAAAAACCCTACTTGCAGCAGTGATAAGTATTTCATACGGTACCACAACACTGCTAACATGTGATACATTGTTGTAGTGTCAATTATGCTAGTAATAAGGGAGTCTCTTGAAAGTGTTTAAACTGGTTTGAGCCACCTCAATAGACCTTTTCATGGTTAATGACTCCATATTGGTTGGGGGACAAACACAGCTAAAATTACAGTGAATGTATGGGATCTTGGCTGACTTTGAACTGCTGGGATGCCACTATGAAAAGGCTGATTGCCAATATTTTCCACTGTTTTTATTAACATTATTGATATCATTCATCCAACAGAAGATTAGGCCAATAAAGGAGGTTCTGGTATGACATCCATAAATTGGAATTAAATCTTCTCATGTCACTTCTAATTTCACGACAGTTTACGTAATTTTGATTGCAAGGATTTGTATGAAATCGTCAAAATACGTCATACAGTCGTTGTAGCCTGAATCTGTTCTTCATATTTCATGAAAGTGATGTCAGTACAAAATAATGACTTTTAAAGACATTTTCATTGTCAAAATACTGCTTCTACAGCAAAGTTACAGAGGTTCGAAGTTGGCCAAAATCCCATACATTCACTGTAATATCAGCCGTTCTTGCCCCCCAACCAATATGCTGTAATTATCCGTGAAAAGGCCTATTGACCCCAACCTGCTACAGTAATTGATATTTTGCTTCTGCTTTTTGTAAAAGTGGCAGAAAAGTTTGCTTCAACTGCCTGTCAAACTTCAAATGTTTATGGCTAAACATGCCTAGTTTGATAACCAGTTAGATCACATTTTTACGTCACATTTACACCTAGCTGCAACCAATGGTATTGTGCTATTCTTCAATATTGCCCTTTGTTGTTTCCATGCATCTCTCCAGTTACCATGGTAAATTCGTGGTCACTCAACTTTTTTTAATTCTAGAACGTTTCAAGGTTTTTGGACCAGTTTCGTTACAGAAAGGTGATTAATTTGTGTTGTATTTGTCAGCATGGAGTGCATAATTAGTTGCTTTTCATAACATTTGAACATGGAAACCCACAAGAGAATATCTTCACCTTGCTTCAAAATTTTTTCCTTTTTTTAGGATGCAACATTTTTTCACACCCATTTTCCAGAGGGCCGAATTGGATCACAAGTATTGGTGTTCAGAAAAGACCAAGCATAGTGAAAATAGTCATTTATAATAACGATTTTGGTTGGGAAATGTAATTTTCTACCTCCCTTCAAAATGGAAGAGTTGTGAAATCAAGGGGAGAGCCAGTCACTGAAGAGACAACCTGAGATGCAACCAAGGACATGTATAAGTTCCCCCAACAAGGAAATAGATGCTCATTATATAGATGCATTACTATGTCCAGAATGTAAAAGTGTTGTTTCTTGAATAGTTTAAATAGTGCAGTTGATTTGGTGGAAATTGACCACGATTTTGCGAAATGACCTAAAAATCGCACAAAAGTCAGTTAGGACGTTTTTGCCCGGAACCCTTCAAATGTAAAAGTTAGAGTTAGGACCGGGTCGCATTACAGACCAATTTCTAATTTGGCTGGATTTAAAACAGCAGGAAAAATCAAATTGCAAGACCAGAAATGAAATTGATAAATAAAATTTTCAGTCGCATTTCAATTAAGTTAAAATGAAAACGTCAATCACACACTCAGGTAAAATTTTAGCAGCAAAGATTGTCTTCCGTCGCGTAACTTCCCGCTCTTTTCTGTTTTGTGACTTTGCCGTCTACATTGGGAGTGAATATTGATAACCATTTACAGCTTTGGCGGCGGGCTCCTTTGTTTTTTTCAAAATTTGGACAAATTTGTCAGCCCCATCCAAGCCCACCAGCGACTTTGATTTTTTTTTTCTGATTATGAAATTTTTGATAAAGCACAAATGAGGGGTCGCATTAGAAAAAAGGCGTGTTGACAGAGTGTAGTCCCTAGAGTAAAATTTCTGCAAAGTTGTCTCTAATGCAACCTGGGCCTTAATAAACGAGTTCTAAATATAGCTTTCATTTAGTTTGTCTGTGCTGAATGTTTTGGGCAACTAAACTGTGAGGTTTTTTTACCCAAAGAGCCACCAACTTAAAACTTTTATTGTTTATGTCAACCCCTGTCTTCTACCTGTGTTTAGCAAGTAGTTAATAATCATGAAAGGGTTACACAACACAGTACACAAACGTCTGTTTAAATTCTTCATTTGCATCTGTCTTTTAACATTGTCTAAATGTTTGACAAAAAATATATACAGTATACATACATTTAATATTATTGCAGTGCCATCAGTAAAAAATAAAAGGACAATTAACAAGTTAGAAGAATTGTCATTGGCAGCTATTAAACCAATAGTTTGATTAAAATGAAGATGACAGAATTGAAATCCGCATATTAATCTCAACAGCACGTTAAAGAAAATCCTTAGCTCAGTTCCTGGAAACCGACTTGCGAAGTCATTTCACCCCGAACCCAACATGAACATGGTTTGGATTACCCTTGACCGGGTTAAGAAAAAACATGCACAGATCACTATTTCCTGATATCATAGTTCGTTTCCATTCTGGAATATTCTGTCTCTGTTCTCTTACTGAACCATCTTCCTCTTGAATATGAGTATGTGTGGCTCTGCAAACAAAGTATACACTATGATAAATTAAAATCAACCTGCAATAAGGAGCTTATGCCACGAATACAGTAATGAGGATAGCACAAAACAGAATTCATTAGCAGGAAACAATATTTCTCTGCACGTGCGTTTTAAATTTTGGTTCATTTCTTTGCCGTCCCCTGCAAAAATATGTGAAATGATGAAACTCTGTGGTTTGTGGATGAGATTATCAGTACATGACAATGATTTATTCTCTCTTCAAATTTTAACACCATTTATACCAGTTTTATTCTAGGGAAACTTGCTGACACTTTAAATTGAAATAGGGAGTAATCAGGGAGGGAATACAATAAAGCAGATTTGCTTTGAAATGACATTCTTGCAGTTGCCGTACTCATTGCTCAAGCTCCTTTTACATGCATTTACTGTAGTTTTAGTCATGTTTGCTCCCCAACCAATATGGCATCATTATCTGTGAAAAGGTCTATTTAACAATTAGACCCGTAGCCCTTGCGGGCTACGGGTCAATAGCCCATTAGGCGAAGCCGATGAGGGCAAAGGGTCTAAATTGTTTTAGTATCACCCAACTAGTCGGACAGAAAAGGCAATGATAAAGTTTGCAAATGCTAATTGTAGAAGTATTTATTTGGGAATAAAACGAAAGAAAGTGTCACACTTTTCGCTATTCAAGGACTATTACTAATAGTCCTCTAGTAGCGTAGCCAATGAAAATGCAGGATTTGCATTAGTCCACTAGTTGGGTGATACTAATTGTGGTTTGTACCATTAGAGACAAATTGATTATTCCAGATTTATCATTGCCATTAATCACTATTAAAACAGCTACTACTTGTGGAAACAAGAGACTTTTCACGGTTAATGACGCCAAATTGGTTGGGGGGCTAAAATTACACAAAATGTCGAAGTTTCCAAAATCCCATACAATGACTAATTTTAGCCGTGTTTGCTCCCAACCAAGATGGCGTCATTGTCCGCGAAGAGGTCTATTATAGGCAGCAAGTTTAGAGCTAATTAAGATAAATCAAGGTAAACAAGTAAACGCTTTGAAAGAGCTTAAAATTTCTCAATGACATTAAAATAGACGATTATTAGTACGAACTCAAAGGACTTGCCTGGTGCATGCCGCATGAAGTTTTCCCAGCCTTGGGACATCTGAACGCCAAGTGACCGCCACTCTTTCTCCGACATTAGCCGCCTGGGAACTTTTTGGGCAATTTCTTTCGGTAAAATAACGTGCCTTGAATGTGTCAACAAGAATGAAATGTCATTTTTCGCTTTAAAAATGAAAACAAGCTTTACCTGTCCAGAAGAACTGATTTAAAAGCCGAAACACTCGTCACTAGTCGTGTGGTCCAGCTGTAAACTAAATCTCGACTCAAGCTCAGCGCAGGAAGGAGAAAATTCACAGCCCTTACCTATATTCGTAGACACCTTCGCTGTCAGGGTACTTTGCCCCATAGTAAATATCTTTCGCCGACATTTCGAAGCTAACGAATTTAACGGAAGGAACGGCAACCACACTCCAGCTCTTATAGAAAATAACGAAATATCCTTGTGCGTTGAAATTTACGAAGTGTGCGCCTTGTTGCCTGATTGGTGGATAGGAAAGGAAATGCGAAATTTGATTGGCTAGTACTTCTCGCCTCAGTTTTCCTGTGCCTTTGACAATTTGCAACGAACGCCTGACTGAAAGAGCATGCAGGGGTCGTTTCCTGTGGGCATTTTCATAAATGGAGGCCGATGTACTTTTCTTTTATACATATGATAACAAGGCTAGTATGGCTTAGCTTCATTTATCAAAGAGGTCTATTCCGTGTCTGTTTTCCCCTGGATAAAATCAGCTGACGTAATGCAACCAGTAAAACAAAAGATGCTCTATCAAATGTTAGCAGCATTTGGTAAGTTCAGCACAAAATGGGCCGTTTTTTGTGTACAGATACCTAAATGTTGATGGCGAGAAATTAAACCGTATTAAATCTTCTTAACTCCTTTCAAAATACATTAATGAAGAATCAGTGGAGATTGATAACTTTGTATGTGTTGGCCATGGATAACCACTTGTACTCGCCAAATCTGTACTGTTATACCAGTTCCTCTTTTTACTAGAGCAGTGCATGGATGCTGGTCGCATTCATATTTTGTCACCAACCAGCTGCAGTATGTGTCCAATGATGACTCAGGATGATTTGGACATTAATTTCGCATTTACTTATCACAATCTACATTAAATGTGGACCATGCAATGCAGTATTAGACAGCTAGACCCAGGATCATTCATTTCACCCACCCATCACTTTGTGGGAGGTCAAAAAGCCAGAAACATGGCACAGATCAGCTTGACCGAGTTTAGTGCTAAACTGGGATAAATACCATGACAACCTAGAGGTTCTAATTGAAGGGCTCCACAAATATCCTTAGGTCATTTTGCAAAGTTGCAGCCAATTTTCACAGTCAGCTGCACTCAAATTTCAGAATTGTATACCAAAATTTAAATTTAGGGCAATGGGATTAAAAGAAGCCAAAAACTTTCCCTTGTACATAGTTAATACAGGGTTCATACTCTTAAGAGGTTTTCAAATTCCATGACTTTCCATGACCTTTTTTATGACTTCTTCCAGTTTTCCATTACCTCAAGTTTAGCTGTCACTTTCAAAAATTGTCAAAATTGTCCTTTTTTTAGAGTATATTTTGACATAACTAGCCTGTATTTTAAATGTCCTTGCCTCAACATCTGCAATAATTTACCTGCCACACACAACTATAATTTTCCATGACTCTCCAATTGACCAACAATTAAATTCCATGACTTTCCAGGCCTGGAAACAGAAATACTTAAATCCCATGACTTTCCAGGTTTACCATGACCCGTACAAACCCTTTAATATATGAAGATGGTTATGAAACTCAACAAGTTTCTGTTTCACGTTTTTGTTCACTGTTTTGGTCTTCACGATGCACAGAACACACCTTTTTCGAGCAGATAACCAATCAAAAATTATTTTCAATTTTTACATGCTAACAAGGCTAGTGAGAAAAATTAGCATAAAGAGAAAAGAATAGTTTATTAGCTGCCACTTATGAATTCAGTCTATAACACCAGCTTGTCATACCACAAAGGAATTCTGATCCAAACATCTATGGAACATTTTCACATGACATCAGTGCAGCCATTTTGGTGTTCCAAAACAAAGAAACAGCAGACATGTTGATATACCAAATAAATCATCCAGGAATTTAACTTTATCGCTAAGCAAGTAATTTCTTGTTTCAGTAAATCAATATGGCCACTGTTCATGTAATATATCAAAAACAAGTGTGAGTGTTTCATTAGGGGTTCCAGACTCTTAGAAACATGAAAGCATGATGCCGAAGGCATGGAAATAATTAAAAGGCAGTGGTAACCATTCTTGACTCCATAGCTCATCGTGTTTGTATGACATGACTAATGAGCAACTGATTATTTTTAATGAAGTTTTGAAAGATTGAGAATGTGTGTCAATAAAAATTCAAGGACTTTCCAGGTTAGGAATGAATAGCAGAGATTTTCACCTGGGGACTTTCAAGGCCTTGAAAATGTACTCTCAAAATTCAAGGGTTTTTTAAACACATACAAACCCTGTAATGTTCATCTGCTGGATAGTGAATGATCAGGACCCAGTTGTTCAAAGGGTAGATAGTGCCATCCACTGGATAAATCACTATCTACTGGGTAACTCGATTGGATTTGCCAGCATCTATCCACTGGTTAGCAATTTATCCAGTGGATATCCACCTTTAGAACAACTGATGCCAGGACTGAAGTGGTTTCGAGTGACTTTTCACATGGGTGTTAAAATATCTAGTTGAAATCTGTGCTGAGCAGGCTATCAGTATCTACCAATCAGTTCACAAGTTAATAAATTGTTTTCTACTTGTATCAATTTATTCATTTAATTACAGCATACCTTGAAACCAAGGAAAATGTGACAATTAGAGTGCCTTGAAAATACAGACCTCACAATAAATGATAATTTAATGTTTAAGGGATATTCCAGCTTTAGCCGAGGTAATAAATGCACTTATAAATATTATGAATTGACAATAATTTAATATAATTATTATATTTCACAAATTATTGAATTGCTGCAACTTAGACCTTTTGTTATTTAATATCGTGTCCTTTGACTCTTAAGCTACTTGTTGCGAATGTCGGTTCTTTCTCTTCTGAACAGCAAAATGTGAGGCTCTAAAAATACATCAGTAAATGTCAGTAAAATTGGCACTTTTCAAAAATTCAGTGCACTAGTGCAAAATCAAAGCAATGACCATTTGACCATTTTGTGTTGCAGCTTACTTCTGTGCTGGTAACATTTTTGCCATATTAGCCACTTGCCAATCCTGGTTGAAATCCTGGAGCCACAAATTTCAAGGACATTCCAGCACTGCATGCAATTTTCAAGGATTTTCAAGGCCGCCTTTAAATTTTAGCTTTGAAATTCAAGGACTTTCAAGGCACATGCAAATCCTGTGAAATGCCTCGGGTATACCAAGAGAGGGATTAAATTTTCGGGTTTGATCAGGGCATAATTTGTTCTAGGGGCACCTGTGAATTCTACTGGTTATTTAAATATAAGATTGTGAACTTTGCCATAAAAGCAATCTGGCAAAGTGCCCCACAAAGTGTTGTAAAGTGCATTTGAATATACCACAAAGAAAATGCACTACATAAATCTTTTATCATTTCATTCCTTTTCATTTCAAGTTGCAATCCATTTCAATCCTTGCCATCCGTAACAACAGAATACAGTAACCAGTCTGAGTTCAGTACCAATGTAATAAAGAAACAAACTGTGGAATTATTTTTGGGTTTCGTGTGATTTTAAGACTTCTCTTAGCACTCCATTAGTCCAAAATAGCGTGACATAGCCCTTTTACCCAGTGTTTTGCGTACAAGTTTACCTTAATAACCCACCATGTTGAATACTCCCCACACCACCCCCTGTCATCACTTGACACCCTAACCCACTGGAAATTTTTTATGATAAATACACGTGCTCATTGACACAAAGAAAGGTAGTGAAGAAAACGGCGAAGAAAATAAAAGTGGGAAAAGGACGCAAAACATTGTACTGAACGTGAAGCGGTGCATCACAAATCGAGGAACGTCCTCTGTATACCTGGTTCATGCTTCATGTAATGTTCCCATCCTTGTGACTGTTGAACTCCAAGGCTGCGCCATTCCGTTTCGGACATCAGATGTTTCTTGGGGACCATCTTGGCAATTTCTTTGGGCAACAAAACATGCCTATAAGGACGGAAAATTAAACAGAGCGAAAATAGTTTGTGAGGCTGGAAACTTTAATATCTGATTTGGATATTCTTTCACGTTTCTACAGGATTGAAAATGCCTTGCTTTATTTTATCAAACGACTGTACAGTCTAGGAAATTTTTTTTATGCGAGGAAAGGAAACAATCTTGCCGTTGCAACACGCCACAACACGCTACATGTATTTTGCGAGACTGAGAGTCGAGGACTTCCTTGCAAAAAATTGGACTGGATGAAGGGAAAAAACACATTTAAAGCAACAGTTGCCTTTACCTGTACTCAAAGACGTCGTCGTAGTACTTCTCTGAGTAGTAAATCTGCTTCACGGACATCCTCTCGTTCAAAGTTTCAACTTTCGTGTCGCTGAGTTTTTATCGGCTGTGAATAAATGCCTTCTTTTTTTTTTTTTTTTTTTTCAAGACTTCAAGATTGGCGCGCTGCTCTCTGATTGGTTACTATAAAGATGCGGTAGACTGGTACACAGTCCCGAGACAAACTGCGCGGTTCTGGGCTGATATTTTCAAAATGGCGGACGATTACGTGGCTGTTTGTGGCGTTTTCAGTTCGCAAAACTTGCCTAAAACTGTCCTCGTTAACACGATTCCGAAGGTCACCGTTTGAGAAAAAACAAGCTCAAATATGGTGGACTCTGAAGGGGCTAAAGATCGTGTTCTCCAAAGACTTGAAACTGACCTTGCGTCGGCTGATATGCGATGGAGTTTGTTTATTGCAGCCCTTGAGAGCTATCGTCATGATAGTATTTTGAGACCCTTTCCTTCTGCATACTTAGAAGATGGTGGTCATAAGAATTTTCAGGCGCTGGTGGGTGCAGTATGGAATGAAAGCTAATCAATATATATATATTGATTATATATCTTTTTATTGTGATGTCTTGGGTTTGAAGTTGCCCGGTGGCGTTTTCAATTTTCCATATATTTGTCAGTAATACTTTCCCTCGGACTGAAAATTCCTGTGGTCAAAATTACAAACAAATATGTGGAAAATTTGAAAAAGCTACTGGGCAACGTCTAGCGCTGGTTAGTCCCCACAAAATGTTCAGTATGATCATTTGCCCTGCACCCTCATCCTGAACAGGCATAATAATAGAATGGTCCATTCAAGTAGAAAATACCTTTCCATATGACACTAAAGTCTAACAGTAGTAGTGGGGTATTCAGCAGTTACTCCAAAATTTCAGAATTTCTTGTCAGAAACGTTGGCTGAATGGATTACGCCCTTCATTTGCAATTCATAAATTTTTCTGAGCTAACATTTTACAAAAATTATTTGGCATCGGCTTCCAATACAAACACTGTAAATTCTTTATGCCTTGTTTCCCCATCAGGATGGCAGCTTAAACCATGACAAGGTCTATTGATCTTGCAAGGTAGATTAGGTTGATGTAGCTGAGGTTTTTTACATTGTCGCTTACAGCCGCAGTAAAGGTAGCCTTAAAAAAAAAAACGATCAAAAACCTCTCCAAGCAGGACAGTGTTGATTAGTATTATGGAAAAGGTGATGCCTACAGTTCAGCTTTAAATTCATTACCAGTTGACGTCCAGCATCATGGTATTTCTGGCAATGTAGCAAAGCGGAACAGGCAGAAGTAGTTATTTTGCCAGCATGGACTAGAGGGCTGGGGCCGCGTGAGGGGAACTTTGGGTAAGCTTTTCAGATATGTTAAGCTGGTCATTACAAACTTGAATTAGTCTAGGTCAGCACTTCTTCAAGCACCTAAGTTTTAGTTTGGAATGTGTACACGATTTTTTTGCCATAACTCGGCCCCCAGAGTTACTGGCACCACAGCAGGTGTGGGTATATGCTCCCTTTTTCTACAAATTGGTTTTGGGTTTTCGTATCCAGGGGTGGTGCATCCGTTTTTGTGATTGCGTCTCCTCCTATTGATCAGTGGTTCTACAACAAACTGGTGTATGCAGTCCTTGCTGACCCATAGGTCCCTGTATCTACACAGTTGTATACGTCTGTAGTGTAGACAAAATAATACCAGTGCAGCATTTGGTGCTAATTCTTGACAATATTGTGAAGTCATGAGACCCCTTCTTCTCCTCCTTCAGACAGCAGTTTGGATAAGGGAAATTACAATTGCTGTTTTTTGTTTTTTCTGTTTTTGTCTTTTCATCAAATGCTGATACCAGCATCACAGAGGCCCTTGGTTTCAAGACCTTCCTATCCTTTAGCAGTTACATAGTTATTAACCTTGCAAGTGCTCTTCCTCAAATGTTTTTCCCTTTGAGACCCGGTGACTTTTCCACAGGAATGGATGTCAGGGCACCTTTACATTCTCTGGGATCAAACGTAATGACATGGTGTTTCGGGGGTCACCTTGATGCCACTATCAAATCACACAAATTCAAGCCAATCATAAACACACAAGCAGATTAACGTTCTAATCAATTCTTTCATTTGTTTTTGTCCTATTTTCTTGCATAGATCAAGACTTGCAACACAATTCCCTCTTTTGAAAGGCTACTTAAAGGAAAAGAAATAATTTCACAAGAAGCTTGGGAAATTCTGGAGTGGTCTCAAGACAGGATGTTTACACTGAAATCTGTTGACAAGTCCAAGGTAAG
>BLFK01000980.1:477513-498485 GCA_014634185.1 Astreopora myriophthalma | reverse complement strand
CTAAGTGGCCTCTGGCTCCAAAGCAAAGGAAATACATTCAGCGCATTCCGGTCGTATTAGTTTTTTTGTTTTGGTTTGTTTTCCCTCAGTCTGCTGTTAATTATTGTTTGTTTTGATTTCAGATGATTTAGCCTA
The DNA here is from genome assembly GCA_014634185.1 of Astreopora myriophthalma. Classification (NCBI taxonomy): domain Eukaryota; kingdom Metazoa; phylum Cnidaria; class Anthozoa; order Scleractinia; family Acroporidae; genus Astreopora; species Astreopora myriophthalma. Next base: position 498,350 of record BLFK01000980.1, on the reverse strand, counting down.
CTTGCACAAGTTAAATTTCCTCCATCTTGATGCCATACGTTAAAGCCAAACAGCTAAAGTACAGCTTCAAGCTTGGGAAAGCTAGACTTGATCCAAACGAGTTTGAAGTCTGCCTTACAAGCAAAGTTGACCGCATGTTGGAGTTCGTCCCGCTAAACAACATTGAAACGATAAAAAAAAAAGCAATAAGAAAAGTTAGGAATCAAGTTTGTGTGCGAAAACACGGAAGACGTTATATCCGGCCGCTGGATGATGAAGTCAGAACGAAGGATGATTTACTTTTCGGCGGGTACAGTGGTCATCAAAGTCCAGTAAGAAACGAAAGAGAGTGGAAACGCAAGTGCCACGCCAATCAGCACCAGTTGTTTACAGATGCGCTGAAGGACAAATTTAAGGCTCATTGTCAAGAGCGTGGTATTGAGACTACAACATATCAAGAGGGCAACCTTTTTCGCGGCGACTACAAGCTGACAGCCACAGAGTTCTGCAATGTCATCGATCATTTGACAGCCGACCTTATTGGAGATTTGTCCACGCTTCGAGGAACTGCTAACGCAGGAAGACCCACAATAAATTTTAAGAAAGTTTCTGAGCTTTGTGAAAACATACTGTTGGATAGATATACGATGGACTGGGCCACGGACAATGACCTCATGGATGAAGGAAGCTATAAAACATGGAAAGCTCATGTCATGGTGATGATGTCCTTTGCAGCATTGATGGTTGTGGCAGAAATGACCACAATGGAGATTGCGGAAAAACTGCAACAGCAAGATATGCCTGCTTTGATTTTTTTTCTCTGTGTAATAGCAATTTATCTCTTCATGAGCATGATCTCTGTCAATGACGGACGACGAAGGTGAAACATTTCGCGATCGTTGAAATGTTATACGTTGTCATTTCTTTTTGTAAATGTGGGTGGTAAATAGGGGTTATTCACCAGCCTTGGTCGGTCCGTATTGGGAAAAACTGTGCTCGAGGTCTTGGATACCGCCCGAGACCGCAGGCCGAGGGCGGTAGTTAAGACAGAGGGCGCAGTTTTTCCCAATACGGACCGACCAAGGCTGGTGAATAACATTTTTATTTTTTTTCTAAAACACAACGAAAGGCATGCGAAAGACCCGAACATTTTAGGGCTGTAAGCATGCATACGATTCCGCCCGCCGTGAGCGGGCCGGATGAGGAAATTCCGCCCGCTCACGCACTGAGAAAAAATAATAAACCATATTTTAACTTCGCCTTTTTTCATTTCTCAGCCTTGAGAGAATTACAAATATGGCTATGATACTTGGATTTCATGTAAGACGTTCAAAACGTTTCCTTTCACGTCCACTTAATGAGCCACAAATTACGTCATTAGCAATCGACAGCCGCCATCTTTGATCAGCCATATTCAGGGATTTATCGATCTCGATAACTGTCAGAAAGTCGCCCAAATGACTTCCAAACAATCAAGAGGTTTAAGTGAACCCTCAAATGGCTTTAAATTAAAACATTAAATTTGACCCGATAAACTAACCTGTAAATTTCCGCGGAAAAACACGTATCAGAATCCTGTTGCAATGGAAAAAGTGATCATTGAAAATTTCCCAAAACGTTTGCGAGTTTGGCAGTGTTCTTCGTGCATTGAACAACTTATGAGTGTTTGAAGCCACAAGGGGCAGTTTGTGCCCCCGCCCATCAAGGCTGAGTAAATTTAAAGCAATAAGGCCGATTGTTCCATTAGAGTTCAACCAAACTGTCCCTGGCACTCCCCTTTCTTGTCTTCCACTTTAAAAATGCAGGAAATAATGTTTACAACAAAATTTGTTCGGAATTTTTTCAAAGAAAGCGTTTGTATCAGAAAACTGAATTTTAGAATCGCTTGTTTTCGCTTTCAAATTTCCCAGGCGCCACAATCTTGAATAATTGTCACGTGAGATGGTTATATTCTTCTGACACGTGGAGATTTGTATGAGAACAACAGGGCCAATGTGTATCCTATGTGGTACGTACAGGCTCTAGGGGCACTGGGCAATTCCGCATGCGCACAGTTAATACCTAAAAGAAAATAGAACCAGTAGCGGTACTTCTGGGCATTTAAGCCTGAGGGTCGTACCATGACGATAACTCGGAGATTTCGGCCCGCGGATCGCTTATACCAGTCCCGGCTTAGGCCCCTTGCCACTTTCGGATACCTGTCCCCGATAGCCAGTGAGGGAGAGAAATGTCGGCCACTAGACCATACGTGACGGGGGCTTTCGTACCCGCAGCTTGGAACAGTTCCGTTCATACAATAATTTCCACCGATTATGCATTTCTCAATGTAGTAATTTCGTCTTGCATACGGTACGCCTTGGAGTACACGTACATCAACGTGGCTTTTTTTCCTAGTCAAGGGCAAGGCCCGTAAGTTAGATCTCTACATGGAATCAAACCATCACCTTCCTTGGTTCATATTTTTAAAACTTGCATCAGTTTCCCTTCAAAGTGCATGTGCGTGTCAGAGATGCACACGAGAGGTGCATCGTGGGATAGGGAATAAATGTTAAATTCTTTTCGGTTTCAAGTCCACAAAACCGGTCAAACTGGTTTTAGCCGTGGATGGTCATCGAAAACACTGGAGCAGTGTACTACGGGATCGGGAAATAATTAGTGTCAAACCGGCCTTACTATATTAATTCAAGAACTGCAGGCCGTGTAAGGTCATTTGAAACAGAAACTCACAACAGTTTTATACTTGGCAACAGCGTTTCACTTGGCAAGAATGTCCTCATCCCGCAAGGTTTGTTAGTACGTAGTTTATCGGTTGAACGCCTTTATGGATATATTCCTTCTATTTGAATTCAGTGTGTTTCTTACTTTCGATCGCTTCTTTTCATACTGGCAAAAAGATATCTGTGTTTCGTGTAGGTTATGGTTTGTAGAGAGGAGAAAGCGCCATCGAAGTGGGTTCAACAACCGGCGAAAAATCCGAAAGGTAACACTTTTTTTCTTTCCATAACCTGAAAAAAACCATGAGTGTATCTTCAGTTAGTTATTTCAGATACTCAACTCCGTTAACGAGAATGCGCTTTATGATCTCAGTTGTACAACAAGTCGAGACAAATGTTTCGCGGAAGTTTCATAAATCACTCACTCCTACCTCAAATTATTAGATAAGAGAGAAGTAGGTGTCTTTCACGGAAAAGACTGAAATTCCCCTTACAGCATCCAGCATTGACCTTTGAACTGAGCCATTTTCGTTTCTGCATGTCAAGTAGTTCATAACTGTCCTTATCGATCTGGCTTCAGTATTAACATAAAGAGGACCACGGGATTTCTGGCTAACCGTTAAGGAATATTGCTTCCGAGAAATCAATCGGGTACTTTCAGACGAACAAGGGAAAGTAACATGTCCAAGGCCTTAGTGCTATTATAAAATGGATGATGTTACAAAAGGATTTCCTGCAAAACATAATTTCAAGGCCTCGAACTTAAAAATCGTCGAGAAACTTCAGTCGCATTATCAGGTGGGAAGAAAACTTCGTTGAATATTTATTAAATAAATGTGAATTTTTCCTGGAAACATTAACCTAATGTTACATATTCGACTTCGGGCTCCACAACTAAAATTGCTGTTTGTTTGTTTGTATGTTTCTTTCAGTTGTTCCGCCCTCTTGTGCCGCTGAAATTCGTACCTTGCCAGCTGCCTTCTCACTGGCCGAGCCAATGAAGGATCCGACCCATTAATTGCCGACGGCCTCATACACATTTGGACAGGGTCGTAACGCCTACGGCGACTGGGATTCTTAAGTGTTTCATAGTTGGTAAAGGAGGCTAACTATGACTGTTTTAACTAGCCAAATTACACATGTAAACTGACCTCGCTGATAAATAGGAGTAGCCTTCTTTGTCTGTGAAGATTTGAGATCAACGTGATGTAGTGATATAATAAAAACAAGCTTTAACAAAACTTCACAAAAAGTGTTCTCTTTAATAAGAGCTTTAGCAACGAGGACGGCTACGGGAACGTCGCTTCAAACCAGGGACTCGCGTTATTATAAACAAATCGCGATTCTTCGAACTTTTTTCATGCCAATGTGTGGCTGTTGTCCAAAAATGAAACTGGTATAAACGTCGCTCAAGTTAGGAGAGAATAAGGAAAATTAAACGTCGTGTGCTGACGTTCTCCCCAAGCCGCTGATTTCGTTCATTTGACGTTGTCGTTTTGCATGGGACGGCAAATGAATGTACCAAATTGTAAAACGCACGCGCAGGGCCTGCGGAACGATTGTTTTTACTAATTAAACCTATTGTTTTGTGACGTTCCAGTTACCATTGCAGTCCTCATTGCTAAGGCTCCCTCAGACGCGCCGTGGCCGTATGAAATCGCAACCGAATAGTCGAAAGTAACGTTTCATTTTCTGTTTACAACTATCCATTTCTTTGTTTATTTTGAATTTGCAGTTTGCGAATTGACACTTACCACTTGCGACTTCCTTTTTACCACTTGCGAGTGGAAACATACTACTTACAACTTAGTTGTTGCGTAGTACAAAAGAACAAAGCGAACATAACAATACCTAACTAGCAAGGAATAATCGGAATAACAATGGTTCTTTTGTCCTCCGCTATTTTAGTCCGGTATATGAAAGTCTACCCAAGAGTTGCGACTTCTTACGTGCGCATTTTGACTTACGATTTATAACACGGTGCTTTCTACTTACCCCTTTGGATTTCGCTTACCGTCACTTAGGCCCTGTTTACAAGCAGGTAGGGTAACTCTACTGCTACGGTTACCCTAGCAGGAGGGTCAAAGATAGCCCGGGTTTACAAGCAAAATTTTACAGCTAGGGTTACCCTACCACCCGGGACAACTTTGTCTGCTTGGTAACCGCGAGCATCTCAAACACAATGGAAACCTCTAAAAGGTTGTTCCGGGTAGGCGAATCGTCCCTAGCAGAGCGTTTACATGGCAGCTGGGGTTACCTGGCGCTAAGCGCCAGGGTAACCCTAGCTGCCTTGTAAACACGTCGATGAAAAAAAGAAGAAATGTGCAAGTGCTAGGATAACCCTCTTGCTAGGGTAACCCTAGCACTGGGGTTACCCTACCTGCTTGTAAACAGGGCCTTACTAATTTTAAATTACGACTTACCAATTTGCGGCTTACTACTTACAACTTATGACTTACGACTTAGACCACCCTTTCCCCTTTTAATTTCTTAAATAACCGATAAAACCGCACTACAGTGCCGGCCTGATAATGGCGAACGAAGGTAAGACTTTGCGTGCTGGATATATTTGCCAATGTTATTTTTAACATTTATTCTTGAGAGCACAAAAGCATTTTTTGAAATAGCTATCAAGGCAACCATTGCACAGCAGATTTAAGGCCCTGTTGCAAGCAGGTAGGGTAACCCCAGTGAGAAGGGTTAGGAGGGTCAAAGATAGACCGGGTTTACAATTGCTCTCTTGGACCAACTGTGCAATGTTTGCCTTGATAGCTAAATGGAAACATTGTTTTCAAAAAGCTTTTAAGCCCACAAGAAGAAATGTAAAAAAAAAGCATTGGCAAAGATATCCAGCACGCAAAGTCTTACCTTCGTTCGCGATTACTCGCGTCTGGAAAACGTAGTACCAGTCCCCTGTAGTTTTTTCTCATTTATGGAAGAAATTAAAGGAGGGAGGGTTGGTCTAAGTCATAAGTCGCAAATCGTAAGTGACAGTAGGCTATGTTCACAAGGGGCCGGTCCGAAATGGATCCGACCCGATCCTGGAACGGACCACTTCTGTCACACGGGAGCGTTCCGTTTATGAACATCAGGCCACACGGGACCGGCCTGTTACGGATGGTAAAACTAAATATCTGCTGGGTTTTCCTGACTTAGCCAATGGGCGATGCCCGAACTTCAAAAAACCTCAGGTTTTAAGCGAAGCCTTAGCTTTAAGTTAAGATGTGAGTGAGTGATTGAGTGAGTGACTGATTGAGTGATTGATTGAGTGGGTGAGTGACTAAGTCAGTGGCTGAGTCAGTGACTGAGTCAGTGACTGAGTCAGTCATTGAGTGACTGAGTGACTGAGTGACTGAGTGACTCGGAGAGAGTGAGTGAGTTAATTTTCCTCGACAGCTATACCTTCGTTCAGTGCGCTTGTACAGTCACTAAGTAAAAGCGAGATTTGCACGCTGATAGAAACGGCGCTACCGTACCAGTCAATCGGAAGTTTCTCTCTAAACGCCCAGCGAAACCAGTTATGTTAAAATATTTATTAAGGAGTATGATAAAATGTCTTGTATAAAACGTTCTCTTAACTTGAAGGACTCGCCATCACTCGCGACGGCCTCGTTCTCGACATGTCGGTAATGAACCGCATCGACATTGACCTCCAAACAGAGACGGCCTGGGTCGAGGCAGGTGTGACAGTAAAGGAACTCGATGACCTCAAATGCCCACAAGGCCTGGATGCAGTGAATGGTTCGTGTGCAGATGTGGGGGTGGTGGGGCTCACGTTAGGTGGGGGGTTCGGCTTTCTCAGTAGAACGCAGGGCCTAGCGGCAGACAACTGTCTGCAAATGGAACTTGTCACTGCCATTGGTCAGCGGATTGTGGCATCCTCGCGAGAGCACGAGCAGCTTTTCTGGGCGCTACGAGGAGCTGGACACCTGGGATATGGCGTGGTTACCAAAGCTCAGATAAGACTGCATAAGTTGCAGGAGAGATACGTGGGTGGTGAGGTATACTTTCTCAACCCCTGGCAGAGTCCAAAGCCAATGAAAGCTTAGAAAAAATCGTTAACCTCAATCATAACTATGACGCTGAGACAGAAGGAAATAAAACACTAAGGCACGCTGTGCGCGTGGGCTTGGGTTCAAACCCCGGCCAAACCACTGCTCACTTTGTTTCAGCGGCAGATGACTGCTTCCTTGTCCTGGCGTGCGTTTGTCAAGAGTGTTGTCAGTGGATCGTGTAAGTATCCTACGATCCACTGACAACACTCATCGCTTTACTCTGAAGATGACTTCCGCTGAGGCTGTCGAAACACTCCTTCTCAGGACTACGCTCACCCGGACCATCAAACTACAACAACGTATGCCACTCTTGGGTTCAAATCATTATCTATTTTATAGAAACTAAGTTTTTTTTTCAATTTATTTCTCCGTAAACGCGATTGAATCAATGTTTTATTCTCCAGGGTAACACCTGGTTGAATTAGAACTAACATTTGTATACGGCTAAAAGGTATAGCTAGAAGTGATGAGAAATTTTTGCGTTTCATTCACCAGGGCGTTTTGCTTACATTCCAATGAGCGCAACGAAGCTTGGGGAACTTTTGAAGATTATGGACGAAACCTGCAGAGAAGCCGCAGATGAAATGACTTTCAACATTTACCTCGTAACACAACTCCCCGGGGTTGCTGTGGATTATTTCTATGACGGTTCCCCGGACAAAGCTCAGGAAACGCGTCTTCCTTTCCTCCGAAGAATTGCGGAGAGGTTTGGTGCTCCGGGGGAGAATTCTTCCGCTATTGACGGTCGTTGGGAAGAACAGACTACCTCGTACTTGGAATATCAACAAAGATTTGAGAAAGAACCTGTTAAAACTCATAAGACGTGGAAATCTGCTCTTCTAGGAGAGTAGACCCCTGAGGTGAGCCGAAAAATTTGTGCTTGGTTACTTTTTAGCAAGGGAAGGCTGGAAGACACCGCATCGATTTTGGCTTGCCAGTCAACGCTAGTTAGATCATTAATTTAGGCTCTAAGCCGTTCAAACTTTGGAATCATATTTTAAAATTTTATGATGACATAAAAAAAGAAAAAAAAACTTCGCTTCGTAGGCGCTTTAATGTATTTAGTTTAACGTTTCGTGATAAGATAATTAATTCGCTGGCAGGAATAAATTGTATTGAAACGGACAGCCGTCATAGGGGATTCAACGATTTTTGATCAAAATTCACTAAATGTAACATTTAAACGCTTGCTAAGCATTCGACTAGTTTCTAAATAACGAATTTCGAGAAATAAAGTAAATCCAGAACAAAAGAATGAGCTTAAATTATGTTACAAGCGATTTCTTGCGAATTACAGAACACTTGAAGTTAAACTCATTTCTCTCTTGCTTATCTGCCGCTCAAAGCGTCGATAAACAGTTTCTTTGCTTTACAATAGCCTTTTAAAGGAATTTGGCCATTATCTTGTCGCTACTATCAACCAAAAAGTGCCCCTTCGATTAAAAAAAGAAGAAAGAAAATTTTTATAAATTGCGTGATACTGCCCCTTTAAGACAAAGTACAATGAAGGAATTTTTTTTTTTATGTCCAAGGCCTTAGTGCTATTATAAAATGGATGATGTTACAAAAGGATTTCCTGCAAAACATAATTTCAAGGCCTCGAACTTAAAAATCGTCGAGCAACTTCAGTCGCATTATCAGGTGGGAAGAAAACTTCGTTGAATATTTATTAAATAAATGTGAATTTTTCCTGGAAACATTAACCTAATGTTAAATATTCGACTTCGGGCTCCACAACTAAAATTGCTGTTTGTTTGTTTGTATGTTTCTTTCAGTTGTTCCGCCGTCTTGTGCCGCTGAAATTCGTGCCTTGCCAGCTGCCTTCTCACTGGCCGAGCCAATGAAGGATCCGACCTGGGATTCTTAAGTGTTTCATAGTTGGTAAAGGAGGCTAACTATGACTGTTTTAACTAGCCAAGTTACACATGTAAACTGATGTCGCTGATAAATAGGAAGAGCCTCCTCATGCTGTCTTTGAAGAATATGAGATCAACGTGATGTAGTGATATAATAAAAACTAGCTTAAAAAAGCTTCACAAGACGTGTCGTTATTCCTCTTTAATAGAGCTTTAGCAACGAGGACGGCTACGGGAACGTCGCTTCAAACCAGGGACTCGCGTTATTATAATCAAATCGCGATTCTTCGAACTTTTTTAATACCAATGTGTGGCTGCTGTCCAAAAATGAAACTGGTATGAACGTTGTTGAAGTTAGGAGAGAAAAAGGAATATTGAACGTCGTGTGCTAACGTTCTCCCTAAGCCGCTGATTTTGGTCATTTAACGTCGTCGCCGTTTTGGATGGGACGGCAAATGAATGTACCAAATTGTAAAACGCACGGGCAGGGCCTGCGGAACGATTGTTTTTCTGACTAATTAAACCTATTGTTTTGTGACGTTCCCGTTGCCATTGCCGTTCTCATTGCTAAGGCTCCCTCAGACTCGCCGCGGCCGTATGAAATCACAACCGAATAGCCGAAAGTAACTTTCCATTTTCTGTTTACAACTATCCATTTTCTGTTTACAACTATCCATTTCTTTATTTTGAAGTTGCAGTTTGCGAATTGACACTTACCACTTGCGACTTCCTTTTTACCACTTGCGAGTTGAGACATACGACTTACAACTTAGTTGTTGCGTACGACTCCGAGAGTTGGGCTAGCCTCTCATATACCGGATCCGAATTGTCCATAAAACAAAAGAACAAAGCGAACATCACAATACCTAACTAGCAAGGAATAATCGGAATAACAATGGTTCTTTTGTCCTGCGCCATTTTAGTCCGGTACCCGAGAGTTGCGACTTCTTACGTGCGAATTTTGACTTACGATTTACAACATGGTGCTTTCAACTTACCCCTTTGGATTTCGCTTACCGTCACTTAGGCCCTGTTTACAAGCAGTAGGGTAACCCTACTGCTACGCTTACCCCAGCAGGAGGGTCAAAGATAGCCCGGGTTTACAAGCAAAATTCCAGACCTAGGGTTACCCTACCACCCGGGACAACTTTGTCTGCTTGGTAACCACGAGCATCGCAAACACAATGGAAACCGCTAAAAAATTGTTCCGGGTAGGCGAGTTGTCCCTAGCAGAGCGTTTACAAGGCAGCTGGCGTTACCCTGGCGCTAGGGTTACCCTACCTGCTTGTAAACAGGGCCTTACTAATTTTAAATTACGACTTACCAATTTGCGGCTTACTACTTACGACTTTCCTTTCCCCCTTTAATTTCTTAAGTAACCGATAAAACTGCACTACAGTGGCCTGATAATGGCGAACGAAGGTAAGACTTTGCGTGCTGCATATATTTCCCAATGTTATTTTTAACAATTGTTCTTGAGGGCATAAAAGCATTTTTTGATATAGCTATCAAGGCAACCATTGCACAGCAGATTTAAGGCCCTGTTTGCAAGCAGGTAGGGTAACCCCAGTGAAAAGGGTTAGGAGGGTCAAAGATAGCTCGGGTTTCCAATTGCTCTCTTGGACCAACTGTGCAATGTTTGCCTTGATAGCTGAATGGAAACATTGTTTTCAAAAAGCTTTTAAGCCCACAAGAAGAAATGTTACAAAAAACAAAACAAAACAAAAAAAAACGTTGGCAAATATATCCAGCACGCAGTCCTACCTTCGTTCGCCATTACTCTCGTCTGGAAAACGTAGTACCAGTCCACTGTAGTGTTTTCTCACTTATGAAAGAAATCAAAGGAGGGAGGGGTGGTCTAAGTCGTAAGTCGCAAATGGTAAGTGACAGTAGGCTACGTTCACAAGGGGCCGGTCCGAAATGGATCCGACCCGATCCTGGAACAGACCACTTCTGTCACACGGGACCGTTCCATTTATGAACATCAGGCCACACAAGACCGGCCTGTTACGGTCAGGTACTGGATCAAAGTGAGCAAAGCAACTGTTTCCAGCAGTTAAGCATGCGCAGACGAGGGTTTCAAAATGGCGCCGAAGAAAGCTTAACCAGCACCCAAGCTTAAATTGCGCTGCTAGTACCGAAAGGAACCAATCCAAGCCGGCTGAGTTGTTCAAAGCAAGGTTAACGCTTACCCAGGTTAACGCTTACCCGGGTGACATCCCAGCTATAGGTTTTAATCGGACTTAATCCAGGGTTAGCGCTAACCATGCTTTGAACAAGTCGGCCCAGGTGTTTTACACGGGGACAGGTCCATTTGGGACACCGAAACAGTTCCGATATTGGACCTGCTTTTTTTGAAGGTCCAGAAATTGGACCCTATTAGGAACGAGTGGACGGTACGGTTAGCAGGTCCCGTGTGAACAAAACGTCTGTCCGTCACGAGCTTAAGATCGGAACCATTTGGAGCCGGTCCTGTGTGAACATAGCCTAAGTTAAATCCAAAGTGGTCAGTTGAAAGCACCGTGTTCTAAATTGTAAGTCAAATTCCCATGTAAGAAGTCGTAACTCGCCATTTGAACACAACAAGCTGCAACTGGTACGTCTCAACTCGCTCAAGAAGTAAGTGGTAAATGTCAACTCGCAAGTTGGACCTTCAAACCAAAGAAGCACTTTTCAGTTTTGATTTCAGATGGCCACTCTCGGCCACCGTAATACAATATGACTACGAATTCGAAATTGAGTTCGAGTGCGAGTGCGAGTAACATCTTTCCCTTCCCATCTTCCCACAAGTCAATTTTGACAAACGCAAAATCCAAGTGCGGTCGGCCAGGCCTGACGGTTTCCACCCTTTCACGGAAATCGGTCGCATCCTGTCGGAACCCGGACTGAAAATCGCGGAAAATAACTGACAATAAGAGGAAAAATTCAATACTTTTCTGCGGAATCATGCCCCCGGACAAGGTCGACTATTTCACTGGATCCGCGCCTGAAATTGTTATATTGATTAAAAAATGTGCACGTGCATTATATCTCGATATTATTTGCCGCCCTATTCTGTCCGCCACTGGTTTTAAGGGCCGGGACTTCCTTGCTTTTTCTTTATAGGAGGCGCCCCATCAGACAAAAGTGGCTCCACGGAGAATCCTTCTCAATTATCGGCGGGCTTGCTCAAAGTATCCCCTAACCTGCTAATTGCTGTCGAAGGTCAAGACGAGTACGAGATATGTATGAGAAGATTGTTCAATGAACATGACTCCAACAAGCCAAGAGCGTTCGTGAAACCGACGACCTTGGAGGAGGTATGTCACGTGCTCCAGTACGCCTCAGCCAATCGGCTTCAGGTAACGGTGCTTGGTGGAGGACATGACCCTAAAGGTATGTTGAGTAAATTTTTAAAATCAACTTAATACCTGGGAAGAAAGTGTCCTTAGGTTTTTACATAAGATGGTGTAAATATTAAAATTTTAAGTTAAGCTCGACCAGGAGAGCACATTATTTCAAGGTCCTCATGACGACCCTTTGAAATGAAGTGCTACCGAAGGTGAGGACGAAGAAGGGTCAGCCTACACTAAGTAGATCTTTTGACGGATCTGGTCGGCAGCTGGACAACCTCCAGTCACCGGATTGCCGAGGGATGGTAAAACTAAATATCTGCAGGGTTTTCCTGACTTAGCCAATGGGCGATGCCCGAACGTCAAAAAACCTCAGGCTTTAAGCGAAGCCTTAGCTTTAATTTAAGATGTCAGTGAGTGATTGAGCGATTGACTGACTAACTGACTGACTGACTCGGAGAGAGTGAGTAAGTGAGTGAGTTAATTTTCCTCCACACCAATACCTTCGTTTAGTGCGCTTGTACAGTCACTGAGTAAAAGCGAGATTTGCACGCTGATAGAAACGGCGCTACCGTCCCAGTGAATCAGCAGTTTCTCTCTAAACGCCCAGCGAAACCAGTTGTGTTAAAATATTTATTAGGAGTATGATAAAATGTTTTGTATAAAACGTTCTCTTAACTTGAAGGACTTGCCATCACTCGCGACGGCCTCGTTCTCGACATGTCGGCAATGAAAGGCATCGACATTGACCTCCAAACAGAGACGGCCTGGGTCGAGGCAGGTGTGACTGTAAAGGACCTCGATGACCTCACATGCCCACAAGGCCTGGCTGCAGTGAATGGTTCGTGTGCAGATGTGGGGGTGGTGGGGCTCACGTTAGGTGGGGGGTTCGGCTTTCTCAGTAGAACGCAGGGCCTAGCGGCAGACAACTGCCTGCAAATGGAACTCGTCACTGCCATTGGTCAGCGGATTGTGGCATCCTCGCGAGAGCACGAGCAGCTTTTCTGGGCGCTACGAGGAGCTGGACACCTGGGATATGGTGTGGTTACCAAAGCTCAGATAAGACTGCATAAGTTGCAGGAGAGATACGTGGGAGGTGAGGTATAGTTTCTCAACCCCTGCCAGAGCCCAAAGCCAATGACAGTTTAAGAAAATCCTTAACCTCAATCATAACTATGGCGCTGCGTCAGAAAGGAACGGCAAAACATTAAGGCACGCTGTGCGCGTGGTCTTGGGTTCAAACCCCGGCCGAACCACCGCTCACTTTGTTTCAGCGGTAGATGACTGCTTCCTTGTCCTGGCGTGCGTTTGTCAAGAGTGTTGTCAGTGGATCGTATAACTATCCTACGATCCACTGACAACACTCATCACTTGACTCTGAAGATGACTTCCGCTCAGGTTGTCGAAACGTCAGTCACTACCAACAACAGTCCTTCTCAGGACTACGCTCACCCGGACCATCAAACTACGTCAACGTATGCCACTCCTGGGTTCAAACCATTCTCTATTTTATAGAAACTGAGTTTTCTTCTCAATTTGTTTCTCCGTAAACGCGATTGAAAGAATGCTTTATTCTTAAGGGTAACACCTAGTTGAATTAAAACTGTATACACATCTCTCTAACATTTGTATACGGCTAAAAGGTATAGCTAGAAGTGATGCGAAATTTTTGCGTTTCATTCACCAGGGCGTTTTGCTTACATTCCAATGAGCGCAACGAAGCTTGGGGAACTTTTGAAGATTATGGACGAAACCTGCAGAGAAGCCGAAGATGAAATGACTTTCAACATTTACCTCATAACACAACTCCCCGGGGTTGCTGTGGATTATTTCTATGACGGTTCCCCGGACAAAGCTCAGGAAACGCGTCTTCCTTTCCTCCGGAGAATTGCGGAGAGGTTTGGTGCTCCGGGGGAAAATTCTTCCGCTATTGACGGTCGTTGGGAAGAACAGACTACCTCGTACTTGGAATATCAGCAAAGATTTGAGAAAGAACCTGTTAAAACTCATAAGATGTGGAAATCTGCTCTTCTAGGAGAGTTGACCCCTGAGGTGAGCCGAAAAATGTGTGCCCGATTATTATACCGCAACTACAACCAACGCTTTTTAGCAAAGTGCCTGGGGAGGGGAAGTTCCCTTTAAATAAAGCACGAGCAATGTAATAGGCCATTTCCGAATTGCTGTTTGCCTCTGTTTCAAAGCGAGTCTTGGTGCTAAACCATTCAAATGATAATGAGTTTGATTATACAAAACTCATTTGCATTTGAATGGTTGTGCACCAGGACTCGTTTTGGAACCGAGGCAAACAGCCAAAATCTGACCATTTTGATGGGCTAAAAAAATGATGCCATTTAGAGCAAACAAATGGTGTGATTGGTGAATAAATCACACCGCTGAGAGCCAATCAGATTGCGAGGATGAGCAGTGATTTCAAAATGGGTGTAATAAAGTGCATAATTTTTATCCAACGGAATATAAATTTGACAGCGATTCGTATCAGCTTATCCGCAGAGTAAAGTTATCGCTTCTTCGAACAACTAGAAACATTGCATGGAGCAAAAACCGCGACGTTGGACTGTCCGATAATGTGATAGAACCCATTTTCGCGGCTGTCACAGCCAAACTGGAATGCTTGGCTAAAAGAAGATATCTCCCATCCGCTTAATTGACCCTAAGAGACCTCAGACTGTAAGAGATTATCAACCTGCAAGTCTTCAGTCCCACCATAACTGTAGGATGCATCGAGTGTATGTTATCAAAATTGCTTTTTCATTGCTGAGTTAAATAGTAGGAGAGCATTTCAAAATATAAGCGGTATTTACCGTTCGATCTCTTTTACTTAACAAAGTAAGTAACAAACTTAGGACGGTTACTTTAAGCGGTTACTGAGGGGTACGAGCTACGCATGCGCATTACTCCACGGTTGAACAATTTGTCACGGTTTCTTTTTTCTTTCTTTTTTTAAAGAGCGCGATTGTCACGCTTAGTGATTGGCTTAAAAATCTCGCACCAGTTTATCAACCAATAAGAAGGAAAACAAAAGCTAATCGCGACTTGCACGCGCGATTTTTCCCGCGCTTCGAGCAACTTACATAGAACTGCTACGAATTTTGATTGGCTTATTGCGCTGCTTGCACCTGCTGTGATTGGTCGGAGTAATTACTTTGGCAATGGTTTTACGACACTCAATTGAAAACCGCTCTTAGCTTAATCTGGCGGCGTAGATTGTTGACCGCTTTTTAATTGCCTTATTTATTCTAGTTACGTTGTAACATTGGTGGAGCCCAATTTAAAATATATTTTTGTTCAATACTTGTTATAGCGTGCTATATCTGGTGTTGGGTCGTCACTCACAAGTGTAACTGCGTTGTATTTCAGATCATTCAAATCATCATTAACCGATTACAGTCATCCCCAGTCTCCTCTATTCCGCATGTCCTCGGCCTTGAGCTCCTGGGTGGAGAAATCAACCGGAAGTCGCACGATTCCTGCGCTTACGCGCACAGGGACGCACTTTACGTGTTCAGTGTGCAGGCGGTGTGGAAACCTGAAGACGAGGGTAATGGTATAGCGGATGCTTGTAGACGGTGGGCAGAAGAAACAGGCCAGTCACTGCTGGCTCACTCGCTGGGTTCGTATCAAAATTACGCCGACTGCGGGGAAGAGAATCGGTCACAACGCCTGGAAAATTATTTTGGCCCAAGCCATATCAAGAAATTGAAAAAGTTGAAAGAAGAGTATGACCCACTCGGCATATTAACCAGAGAACATTTTAGAATTCAGGAAAAGAGCGTTTTTATATGACGTCACAACAACTATGTTCGTTTTGTGGACACCCTGTTTGGTATGTAAATACTTTTTCTAAGCCACACGAGTGGAAATGCTCAATAACAGAACAACAAACTCATTAATAAAAATAGGGCGCGTTATTTTGGGAAACTTCGGCTCATTTTTATGAGCGAATCAGTGAGACAGTGCTCCGAGCATACCTACAGATTTGTCCACTTTAACAACACAGTGGCCAACGCTTTAGCAACGCCGAGGACGGCAACGGCGACGAGAACGTCTCTTCAATATAAAAATTGCTGTTACTGTAATTACTTCACGATTACTTCAACTCTTTCAATTTGTCAAATGTGTGTCTGTTATCTAAACATGAAACTGGTATAAGCGGCGTTCCAGTTTGGTGAGGGAAAATACAAATTCACCGTCGTATCCTGAAGCGTTCACCCCGAGCCGATCAAATGTACCAAATTGGAAAAGGAAATTCCCGACCAAACGAGACCTTGATCTTTCGCCAAAGATGAAGTCTCCTCTCAGTGCTGGTGTTGATTTTCCAAGCAGTTTAATTTTCAGCAGAGTCTGCATCTGCGAATGGGGTAACTCCCGAAAAGTCAGCTTTTAAATCGCTTTACGGTGGCCAATTTATTTTCATCATCATCATCACAATAAAATACCTTTAGGCAGCGTTTACCCCAACCCAGTTTCTAGTCGACACGGCTTCAAGGGTTCGCCGATTACGGGACAAATGAAACCGCCGGTTTCGTTTTCAAAATGACCCGGTTTCGGTAACAATTCGATCGGCATCGTGTCAACGGAAGACGAAACCGCATCGAAGGCGATGCGGTTACAAATGAATCCGCATCCGTGTGAACGCTGCCTTAATTGACCACTATACCCTTACCCTGACTCTTAAGGGGCTTTTCAGGGCCACTGAAACAAATGATACAGATGCTGCAAATGAAAACAACAGAGTGGCGGGCAGCAGACCAGTTGGCTGTTTACAAGCGCGGCCGAGGAGTCGAATCAGGGACTAACCTGGACAAGTCCAGCTAGTGGTCGGAAACTCGCTTCTTAAATCCAAACACCACACAGGTCCTTAAAACGTCTCATTTCATTGGATCGGGTTAATAGGACGCAACTCTAGTGTGTTAGCCTGCTTGCAGGCGGTAGCTTGTGTTTCCAAGTGCGAGATTCGAAGCCCAGCAAATCCGGCCGCCATATTGGACGAGATAGTGGAAGAACTGGGACGAGTGACAAAACGAGGGGTAGGGAGCACTCGTCCCAGTTCTCCCGCTATCTCTCGTCCAATATGGCGACCGGATTTGCTGAGCCCCGGATTTCGCGCTTGAAAACAGAAACTACCACATGCAAGCAGGCTACTACCGTGTTTAAGCTGAGGGTCCCTTGTTTTCGGTGTACCGTTGTTTGGGTCCGTTGTTGATTTTCTTTTCATAATAAAGCCAATCCCTTGGGTCGCTGTAAGAGAAGTGTACTTGTCCCTTGAAACTGCGGCGGCGAAGGATCGATTTCACTTTGTCACACACCTTGCTAGTCACTACAGTAGTTCCAAGAGTTTGGAGAAAATGTTTGGCAGATCAGTACCGTTACTTACGATTCTCTTGATTCGCGCAATGCCCTCAAGTTGCAGTAACCTGGGACCAATCCTATTCAAGTCCAAAGTTCATGCGTCACAGCATACCCAATTAACAACCAGTTCAGATGCCACAAATCGCCCAGTCAGCGATAAACTTTCCCTTGCCCAGTCCCAGTCCAAAGTTCTTGAAGCTCCACAGCACACCCAAGATCTCGCAGAGCAGCCTTGGCCAAGTCTTCACAATCGGCTATCTTGCCTTGAGCTTTTCTGATCAAGCTCTCAGCTCCCGCCTCTAGTATAGTGTCACAGTGCTCTGGGTTGCGAGCGACAAGATTACGGACGGCCAAACAGGCTTGTTTCTACGAACAAGAAGTAAAGTGAGAGTAAATTGACAGCAAATTTTAAGCCCGGCTAGAGAGTGACGCAGGAATACTCAAGTTGAAATTTCATCACTTAAGATTCAGTCATTTCACGTTGCAGATTTGCAGAACAGGAAACCAAGAAAAGTGGTAAACTTCAAAACGCACGTGCCTAGCCCTTGCTTCTTGCAACAGGTTCAATGAGCAAAAAGCAATAGCTCTGCACGCCCTGCAGGTGCGTTTTACATTTTGCTACATTTCTATGCTGTTCTCTGCAAAACAACAATAGGGCCATTTGTACGAAAAACATAAAAATAAACAAAAATATTCGCGGTTTACATAAGACGCGATCTGCCCGTATAAATGATACATTTTCCCTGTTCGCGGCTTAAGCATATATAAGCATAAGCATACATAAGCCGCGGGGTTTGAACTGGGCTTACAGAAGCCGCGGCTTATGTAAAGCGGCGAAAAGGAAAAATTGTACTGGGAGTTCGCGGCTTGAGTAAAACAGCTCTTAGTTTTCTGTATCAGACTCGCGCCGACTTTGAAACGCGTCATGAAGAGTCCCCTTTCTCTCTCCTCAACTTCAACATTTCTTGTGTCCAGAAATACGGACAATAAGCGTCACAAAGTGTCTCCCAAATTGTCCTTTTCGAGCAAGCAAACAGTTGCATTCACTAAGAAATAACCCTAACGGCTAACGTCCGCACACGACGATGATTTTTTTTTCTCTCTCTCTGCAACCTTAAACGCCTTTCATACCAGTTTTAATCTTTGATAACGGTTTACACACAAGGCGACGTTCTCGTTTCGGTTGCCATCCTCGCTGCTACAACTGCTTGATTAACTGCCATGAGGTAACATGTACGAAACGGTCCGTACGGACGGTATTTGTCAGTCACAAATAACAGTCCATACAGATTTCGCTTGGACGTGCTGAACAACCAATCAGTGCCAGGACTAAAACCAATTGTAACTTAGTCATTCTCCCTTTCCCGCGCGTCACGCCGGCTGCGTTTACTTCCTTTGCGGCCTGATTGGCTGGTAAATCCTGGTCGTGAAGTGCTTGCATTTGTGGGTGTATTTCGTTTAGAACGTGATTGACCTAGCCTGCAGAACAGGCGTTATTTTTTTCCGATTTCGAGCGAGCGGAGGCAATCGCGAAGCAGGCGCGAAACGCGAGTCACTGCTTCGCGATTGCCTCCGCTCGCTCGAAATCGCAAAAACAATAACGCCTGTTCTGCAGGCTATGATTGACCCTGTAGTGACTAAATGCCTTTTTCTCAATTGAAAGACACTTTATTACCTGCACCCCAGCTGAATCTGGATGAATCTGCATGGCTTTTAAGATGGCCTCCACTCCCCCTGCACCTACAATAGCTGTGCAATTTGAGGGACTCCTTAAAGCAATGGAACCCAGAGCTGCACAAGCCTGCTCTGCCACCATTGGCTGTTTGGCGTGAGTTGTCATGGCAGCAACGATGAGCCCCAGGCCACCAGAGTCCACAATGGAAGACTTTACATCATCATTCCCTGCTATGGCTCTCAGCAATGTACAGACATGCTTTGCTACGTTCTGCAGTTGGGAGCAACAATTACATGTACATTACCAGACTACCCTTTTGCCTGGAATGCTTCAATTAGATTTATAAAATAACTAGGATAGTACACACTCTTTCATTGGTAAATAGGTGTGTTTAGATGAGAGTACGTAAACACGGTTGTGACATCAGACAAATTTTGATAGGTTATGTTTTGTCAGATGCGCGTTTTGATTGGCTGGTAGGAAATATGAACGTGTATTGATCAAGAAAATCTGTTTCAAGCAAGTAAATAAACAGCACTTCCTTCATTTGTATATATTTTACAAAAGCAATAGAGGACATTTTCCGTGTTTACATAGCCTCATCTAAACATTCGGAGGGTTGGGACAATTTGAGACAATGATGCAAACCCAAGACGCAGTTGAGGGTTTGCAGAACTATTGCTTAAATCTTAGATTTTAGATACAGTAAAAACCTGCGTGTGAGAACCTAGTGCTTTAAAAACCCTGCTGGCAGAAATTTGCCATATGTAATACACCAAAATATAACAACCTGTTTAGCCAAGAAAGATCAAGCAGCTTATGTGTGGGTTCCAGTTCTAGTATCATGATGAACATTTTAACCAAGGAGTTTGACTGTAATGAGTTTTGTTAGGCTTAACATAATACAGTTGTGAATAAATACTGTATATTTAAGGGCAAGACCCAGGTTTATGTATTTTTCTGGTTCTCCTTCATAGAAATTAGGAACCTACGAAGCCTAAATTGCCAATAACTACCCCAAAACACAAGAACCTATTTTGTCAAACTTCCAAAAATGTAGGTTCTTACATGTACAGGTTTAAAACAGAATCACATCACAATCAGAATCATAACAAACCTGGTTTGATATGTGTTCCTGTAATAACTTCAGCACCATTTTTAGTCCACCCTGATCAACTATGTCCCTGCAATATTCATTCCTTACAGCTAATCGGCTCAAGGTAACACATAGCTCACTAGCTACTTCAGCATTGTCACATGTTTCCAAGACATCCAAGATAATCGAAAATGCATTTTCCGCTACGATCAACTTGGCATGTTCATGTGCTTTTCCAAAGGCTACAGTCATATCATCATCAAAAGTCAACACTCGCAGAGCTGCACACGTTGCTATAACAATTTCCGACGAATATTTGTATTCTCTTAAGTTAGCCACCAAACAAGGTATCACACCATGTTCCACCAAGGTCTGGCGATTGGATTCACTCTTTAGGCACGCAAATCTAACTGCTTTGACAGTTTTCTCAGCCAAAAGGTCTTCTTTGAGTTCTTTCAAACAGATTGCCAAAAATTCTAGCATTTTGGCATCTGCCTGATCGCCCTGACCAACCAGGCACGAAGACAGGGCATCCAAACTAGCAGCAAGAACATCTTTTCTTCTTGTTAGATATGCGTGGTGACAGCTGGAGTAAAGCGAGTTAAGAGCTCCTTTGCTAGCTGCAAGTTTTCTATTCATTTCATTTTTGTTGCATTCAAGGAACAGTTGCCTCAGTCCTTGCAAAAGAGGTTCTGATTTGTCTTCTTGTAATGATTCCTTTATCTTGTCTAATGCATCTAAAATTACATGAAAAGCAGAA
>BLFK01000980.1:425804-474133 GCA_014634185.1 Astreopora myriophthalma | reverse complement strand
CCCCCCCCCCCCCCCCCCCTGGGGCTTAACATTGATAGGTGCATTAAAGGGAAAGGGTGGTTTTCAGACATCAATACCTGTGCATGTCTACCAAAAAAAGGCACTGATCACTGCATGTTATCCACAGGTTACATATTGTAACATTTCAGGAATATCCCTTAACCACATCCAGCCTCCTTTGCAGACATTTTCTTGGCCCATCATGCAATCTACCCTTCTCACTGATCGGGAGGAAGGATTGTTTGACAAGCCAAACAAATTTCTCTGTTGGAGGCTATACCCCTCAGACCCCAGTTGTTCAAGGGGATAGTCCTACCAACTGGACTACTCTATTGGTTTTGCTGGCACTTACCTACAAAAAAAGAGTCACTTGTGACATTTATGCACAAAGCCTGTTGAACACCTCTTATGGGATATAACACAATTGACCAGCTCCCAGTGGGCTTGGTAGCTCAGTTGGTAGAGCAGTGTTCAGTGCAATTCCATGTTGATGGGTTCTTTGCAACTGCTTATGCTGCAAAGAAGACCGACTATCATTCCAAGTTCAAAATACTGTCACTACAGGGTCATGACATGGGGCCTGTACCTTTGTCTTTAATCTACTAAGAATAGAAGGGTCTAATTTTGAATTTGGAGGCTCTGTAATCACATTTCAGAATATTTTGAGCTACTACAGGGAAGATTTTGCTCATTCCTTCTTTTTGTCTAGAAAAACAAACCTTTCAGTGAATGCACTAAAACAAAAAACAGAAAGGTTTTTTTGTCAACCAGTTGGACGGGTTTTTCCCTCACTGCGTATGACAACTAAAAGAGAAACCCTATAAACGTTAATAATTCCCCGTTTCTAGCTGGCATGCAAAAGGTGAAAGGGGTTGCAGAGTTTTGCCATTGCCGGTGGTTACGGAGGACCCTGCAATACGGCCTTCTGGACAGAATCAATTTTTTTTATTTTGAAGCGCGCTGTCAAGTTTGGAGGTAATATATCAAATATGAAGAAGAGTGTTTCATCACATATCCGAGAAGCGAGTTGAAAAATGAGGCCGAAGGCCGAGTTTTTTAACGGAATTCGAGGTGTTTGGATAGAGGATGAAACACTCTTTTGAGTGTTTGATATTGCTTCTCAAAGGAATCAGTATTTTAAGAGAAATTTGAATTAAAAATTTCCAAAATGTTATGCTAATTAAGATTACATATCCAAACTTTTGTTTTGTTTTGGGCTCATGAATTATTAATGAGTTTGAGAAGGTTGATTGAAACAGTTATGATGATGTAAGAGTACAACGTGTTAATTTGAACACTACTTTCTTTGATGTCAAGTTTTTCAATAATTATTTAATCATTCAGGTCACATCCTCATCTATGTGATACCTAGTGTTTCCTTTGTGGTCCTCGTGATGCTTGGTTGTTGTATTTACTGCCTGTGCTGCCGAAATCGCTGTCGCAGAAGCTATGAAAGAGATGACAGAAAATTGCAGAGGAGGCGTGAAGAAATCAAGCAACGGTATGCCGAGAGAAGGGCGGAACGGAAAATGAAAACAGATGCAATCCGACAGAAATATGGACTACTTAGTAACGAGGATGACGCTGAAGTTGCTTAAACTATACACACCTTAACTGACAAAAATAACCCATCTCTACTTTAAGTTTTTCACAACTCTGCAATCACAGTACTTATAACTTTCATGTGCACAATTAATTTTCTAGCTTCTTGTGAGAGGCTCGTATCAGTGATTTCATTTCATCGAGGGGTAAATTAACAAAATGACTCACAGGAACAAATTCATGTAGATGATGGCAGTTCCTCTTGATTTGAACAGCCTAATTCTTTAAAGCCCTGGAAGCTTTTCAAGCCCAAAAAGCCATTTGTAAAACAATCTGATTACTCCAAAAATTTTTTATCATGTATTCCAGAGAAGGAAAGGCAAAATTATAGTAAGATTTCATCTCTAGAATCATCCTTGTTTCTAAGATAATTAGGAAGTATGGCACCTGAAAAGTTTTGGGGTGTTCAAGAAACATGACTGGTTCTTAGACTATGAATAATGAATAGTTCCTTGTCTTGACTAAGGATCATGAGGCCAACAAAACTTGAGCGTGTGAAAAAATTGCCAAGCCTATCTCTAGCAAAGAAAAAAATCCATCAGGAACTACCCTGTGCTCAAACTCTGAGTTCCTTTATTCTCAACTGTTATTGCTGGGGCGAAGTTTTGTGGATTAATTAATTATTTTTATTATTGTCAGTGCTGTGCCTTTCAGTTACTCAAACTTTAGAGTTAAGAACTTAATCAAATAGCATTTTTATACAACCACAGGAAGCCCCTCAGGTAACAAAAAAGCAAATTTACAAACAACTCACCTCGAAGGGAATTTGTTTATCAACCCCATATTAATAATTTTCCAGAGCAGTTTTCAATTGAGTGTCAAAATGTTAAATTATGCAATTGCCTTGATTTTGGTTTGCTCAGGACTGGAAAAGAAAACTTTCATGAATGTTTCAACCAATCAGATGCAAAACTATATTAAACAGATTGCCACTTTGTCACTCGTTTTCCACACTTGACGCAGGCTACCTTTACTTGGTTTAATTTGGGTTCTGATTTGCTAACAAGACCAAGTCGTGGTCAGGAGCCCATAGACCGGAGCGTACAACTTCAATATGCTTGTGTCATGGCATTTTCACAGACCAAGCTATTTTTAGATTGATTTTCTCGCAAATTCAGTCTCCCACCAGAGCCTTGGTGTCCCACAGGAGCCTTGCTAACCAATCATAAG
Source organism: Astreopora myriophthalma (assembly GCA_014634185.1). NCBI lineage: Eukaryota > Metazoa > Cnidaria > Anthozoa > Scleractinia > Acroporidae > Astreopora > Astreopora myriophthalma. The sequence goes on along the minus strand of BLFK01000980.1, from coordinate 471,361 downwards.
CCTTGCATAATTAACTGCTTGGACGCATGCACACTGGAACTGAACGTTTCGCAGGAAAAACATGTCTATAAATAGCTTGGTCTTTAAAATGCTGTGACATAGCCCTAGTATGGGAGTTGCACGGTTCAGGTCATGGGCTCCTGTCGTGGTGAATTACTTCAAGTTGGGGTGGACTGAAAGGTGTATTTCCTTCAGAGGCTGATTGACTTTAAAATTTCTTTGGTTTTTATTTTACGTCACTTGATGAAAATGGCTCCATGAGAGCAATGAAGATATTCAACTTGTGATTAATTTAGATCTATTGCATCATTTAACAAGTGAATGAACAGGGAAGAGTAATAGATTATTTAATATCATTCAATACATTCTAATATTATTCTAATACATGATTATAGACTTGTACATGTGGTACTACATTTTATCAAATTTAATTCTTAGTTGAATTTATTAGTGACATTTTGCACTATTAAAAAATATTTAGGCAATTTGGTTTGAGTTTAATCAGATGTGTCAAGTGTTTTGCACTGGGCATTTCCAGTGTTTAAGTTTATTAAAGCAGAGGTACACGGTATGATCCCTGGAGCCAGAATTTCCAGTTACAGTTTTTGTTGAATGGAGAAGTATTTTTGACCACCGGAAATTTTGGCTAAATTTTTCAAAATGAACGTCATGGAAATTGCTGTTCCATCGTATTCTGAAGCAAAAATTCCGAAATATGTGACCAAATGTATCGTGACCGCAATACTATAAAGGTTTAAATTTGTCACCCCTCACCCATTCCCCCCCCCCCCCAAAAATCTACAAACACGTGAGGGGCACGTCATGCGCGAATGCGCGCGTGTTTTGTGCTGAAGTTTTCAAATAGGGCTCAAGATTCACTTTCTAGACAATTGGACTGTAAAGGTCCAACTGATTTTGGAAAGCAACAAGCTCCTTCCAAGGAATGTAAAACACAAACGCAAGTGCAGCCAAGATTGTCATGAGAACCTGGAGATAGGTTGCGATTACCTGAGAGTCCAGATTAACAATCGAGGACCCCTTTTCGCTTTCGACGATTTGAAACGCCCAGAACGCCGCATAAATAGCAATAACTAGAAACCCAGCGATGAGTCTTGTCCTTCTTACGCTTTTTGGCTGCTTGTGCAACATCATCAAGCTTGCCGCTGCGTTCACGGCGATCATAGAAAGCTTGTATCCACCGTAGCTAGCGCCAGACGCTGCTCCGATGTCGAAGGCAAATTGGTAACACATAACCCCTACCGATCCATTCCGGTACTTCGCGGCGTTGCAGTCGATGGGTTGATCACTCAGCCGAGGAAAGTCCTTCCAAAATTCAACAGTTTGTTTGGGATCGTAGTCGAAACACTCCTTAGAACTATCGTTCGGTTCACAACGATAGCTGATATCCAACAGAAGAGTTCGCCAAAACAGAGAACAAGCTACCGTGAAAACCAAAAAGAACACCGCGAACAAGCCACCAAATACTTTGCCCAAAAGTTCTTCGGATAGGGTAAGATCAATGTCTCTGAAAAACCATCGTGTGAGACCGTTGTCCCGTTTCCTGGTTATGATGTCGGGGAAGGCGTTTACAACAACCCAGTGCAACAACTTTTGACCCTTTTCTCTCCAACACAGGCTCATACACACCACTATAATCAATGGTACAATGCCTGTTACAAGAAATAGTAATGCGGCACATAATGCGTATCCATAGCGTTTCATGATGGACGAAGAGCATACCGTTCTCAGTGTTCTCCCTGCGCTGTCGCTGTATTTATATCTTGCAAGAATGGAGTCACGCAACCATAAGCAATGAGGGGAAGGGGATTTTACCAAGAGGAGGTGGGGACTGACCGACGGGGATTGCATAGAATTTTCATGGTAGCCAGAATCAAAGGTTCCACCACAGGGTCCCTACTGAATGTCACATTCCGGGTTCTCTCAGTCTGCCAAGATGGCGGCCATGTGAAATTCCCTACCCTGGGGTAAAGCGTCCGTGTCAAAAATCGCTATACAGGGGAAGGCTCTCGAAGTCAATATTTCGGGGGTACCCCTCCCCCGCTCACCGTGGGACTGACCTTTAGATAGCCTCAGGACACAACAATCAGGCTTACATCGCCATCTAGCGTTGGATTTCGGGGGGTGTGGAAAAGATACGGTATGCGCGGAAGAGGCCTCGTGAAACCAGAGATTCAGTAACGCCATTTATTAATTGGAATTTCGTATAAACGGCTAAAAAGGCAATGCTAAAAAAATAATGCACCAAATACTATCCAGAAAAACCACATAACCGCACCAAATAAGAAAACGAAACCTTAACCAAGTACAATTAAAATAAAGTATACCAAAATGATAAAAAATCAAACAGCTCTGCGATTACTGCATCCAACCTTTGAATCATAAAACGTCTGCATTTTCTGATCTTACATAGATAGTATCTATTTATATATGAACCTTCACTCCTACAATAAATTAGTCCCAAATTGTCGGGAAAAAACAGGCTTACATAATATTTTGATGTGATAAGGAAGAAAATATACTCTAGTATTTGAGAAAAGAGTGGATGCCTATCATTTTAGTTTCTAAATTTCTTAGGCGCTGCCATTTTGGATTTTATGACGCGTTGGCCGTGAGGTTCGCATAAAAGAATGTCTATTCCCAAAGACTGTCAAACAACAGAAATTCCGGCGCTTCATAAAATCCAAATGGTGGCGCACAACAAAAAAAAAGGCGATCGTCAATTCCTTTTCTTCTCAGACGTTGAAATTTCGTTGAAGTAAATTTTAAAATAAGGCAGTATTTTCGACACCGTAACGTTAACTTGCTTCACTGATTGTTTCCTGTTTCAAGCGGGTTTCCTGTAAACTACGATCTCCTGTAGATACTCGTAACGTGCGACCAACCACTGATTATCCAAAGCAAGACAGGAATTTTATAGGGCAGGGGTATTCTGCAGAACGCGGAAAGCCGAATTCGAATGGGTAAGGGCCGGGTCATACGCACCGAAATTCTTCCGTCTAACATCGTGTTGGATGAACGTGTTTGACCCTCCAGCCGCCTCAATATTACATTTAACTGGTTTCCCACGTTTCATTCAACATTTTGTCTTCTGGACAAATGCTGTGTTTGATTGGCTCAGCCACGCTCGCGCACGACTTCGGACGAAATCGTTCGATAGTTCAGCCGAGGCTTTAAGATTACGATCACCCCGCTGACACTCATTCGGCGTGCGGCGTTCTGCAATTTCAGTTCATATCCCTGCCAGAAACTTCTCAGATACAAGGAACCAACTCGACACAAACCATTTCATTGTTTCGCGGAGCTAAACGCACGTATGTGTTCAGTGCTAAGTTCACCCAAAACGAAATGCATAGCCTGTGAGCAAGGAAGCAAGCTCTGTTTGGGCACCGCCAGATGTCCCGAGATGGCTACCGCACGTAATCAAAGTAAGGGTAAGAAGTAAAGTTAACAGTTCCATCCCATCAGTCTGACTCAACGTAAAACGGAGCGAGTCTGTAAAACGCGCTCTCCCCGAGTCCCAAAATGTTCTAGGTTATATTTCATCTTGCTTTACTGGGGCTCCTAAGGAAAATGACGTTTACTCATAAGGGAGAAAAAATTACTCGCCAGGCTTATTCGTGCAATCCATACGACGGGCATTCGGGCATCCAGCCTTTGACAGAGGAGATAGAAAATCATGCAAACCGCACGAAGAGTAAAGACAGAGAAGACCTTTCACATTCCTTCAATTAAAAAACGATCTTTAAGACTGTTCGCCAATGCTGTTGTCTTTCCTTCAGCACCCAATAATTTTTTTTTTAAATACAGCACCGAATGATCAGTAACTTTTTATGATAAATATCCTTTAGATAACATATCTCTAACTAAAGATTTCTGCGAACCAAACCCTGAGGCTTTAGACCCCTGGCACATGGCATATTGCCGGTCTACAAGTTTGGGGTCGCATATGACAGGGTGGTAGACGTGCACGAGGCCCGGATCGGCCGCGCGAAACACTTTGATCTCGTCGTGTTTCACGAACTTCTCATACAAATCCACGTCTTCGAGCCCCCAACCTTGAATTGTGGTATCAAAACCTCCGACAGCGCGAAGATCGTGATTGTAAGCGGACACGATGCCGAACGCATAGGCTCGCCAGAAACCCGCATCCATGTCTACTTTGAAATTGTTCGGAGAAGCTGTATGGTTGGGGTATGTTATCTCCGCATCGAACTGACTGAATACCATGGGATAATAAACTTGCTGTCCTAAAGCCGTGTTCATTCGGGCGCGATGCAGAAACCCCGAGTTGAACACCAAATCGACGTCGCAAAAGAACAACAACGCTTTCCTGTCAAACTGGTTCGCTCCCAGCGACAGCGCTAACCCGCGCGAGAAGTCCCCAATGGCTTCCAGCCACAACAGCTCCGCTTCAGGGTACCTCCTTTGATAGTCTTTCATGACTTTCTTATGTTCGTGTGGAGGCGACACGGAGGGAAAATACACTACGAGAAGCTTGGCATTCTCGAGCCCCTTCAGACAAACCTCTTCGTAATTCCGCATAAAGCGGCGAAACGTCTCAATGCGACCCGTGAGGGGAAGGATAAAATGCACTATCGGGGCCTCTTTTGCCAGGGTCTCGGCTCGATAGACCATGTTCCCGAAGGGCAGTTGCAGAAAGGCGTGATGTCGCACATGCACGGTCATGCGCCTTCGGTTGTGTCCAATGTGCCGGTGATACTTCATGAGCATATCCATGACGTACTGAGCGCCATACAAAGGGTGCACTCGTATGTAGCCATGATTGAGTTTCTTGAACTCCAGGCTGCGGTGAAGCACTCGCTTTGCCTCTTCATTTATCAGCCCCATCGTCTGTCCCAGCACATGGTTCAAACCGTCCTTCCACGGGTCCCGCATTCCCGTTTCCGGCGGCTGAAGCGTGGCCTCCGAGTAATACTTCTGCGCAGTGAACATGTCCCAAGGTTCGGAATACTTCGAGCTGAGCTGACGATGAAAATCTTTGCGACCCTGCAGCGAAGTCTTCTCCTCGGTGGACAGATAACTCGCGCTTGAGCTGAGGAGTCGGTCCATGTTTTTCAAGACTCTTTGAAGGAGAATAGCTTGGTGCTGAAGGTCTTGAATTCGCATAGTCATAAAATGCGACTGCAGGCGGTACATATACGAAGGCTGTTTGACCGGGTGTAGAGTGATGGCTTTGCGAACAGACTTGGTGTCCAGATTACCGTGGAAGGCTTGTGACTTGCTTTGATTGTGATAGAACAACGCTTGCATCTATGACAAAAAATGCAGCACAAAACGTCAGGACAGAGCCTTTCCAGTTGGCAGGCGGCAAAAGCCAGCCTTCTGTCAAACTCAGCAAACAGTTATGTACGAGGAGTGTTCTATCGGGTTTTACAAATGAAGCCACGAGGGGGAAGCCGAGTGGTTTTAGACCCGATAAAACACGATCCGCGAGTTTACTGAACGGCTTCAAAAACATTCCACAAGGAGCGTGTCCCTGTGGAGTCCGAACAATGGTTCAAACTGTGGGAGGAAAATATCAGCATACAAGAAAACAAGCTACGCCTTGCTAGTACTCTTTGAAGAATACTAACGAGTCTCAAAGCCAATGTACGTGACGTTTTATCGGTGACTTTTGGCTGCTAGACTTATGAATTATTAATGTATTTTGAAACATCGTAAAGTTGTGAATGGTTTGAGCCCAGGAACTCAGAAAAAGAGGGGAGAAGAACCGACAGGAAAACAAACGTTTCGCGGGGGGGGAAGACGAAGGGTTAACACTCGAAGTGTCAGCTCTTGAATCGCTTTCGGAAGGTCAATTCACCTTAACAAACGAATCGCTATAGTAGAGTTCTCAATGGAGTGTCGAAAGTAATTACGCGATTGCTTTGGCCCTGGTTTTGTTTGCTCTATGATTGGATAAAAAACTCACGTGAACTTTTCAACCAATCGGATACAACACCAAAACCAATTGCGATTTAGTCACTGTCGTTTTCTCGCGCTTGGCGGCGGCTCCCTTTATTTGCTTTGCGTTCTAACTGGGTTTTAAAACCAAGCTTAAAACTAAAGTTAGTTTTAGTTTTACGTCTAAGGGCCAACGTATGAGGATCACAATAAAAAGTTGGCGTTTCGAGCGACTGGACGTCACTAGAGCGAAAAATGAAGTGAAACGAACTGGAAAGCGATGCCATCGTAAATATTTCGCGATTATTCCACGTCGCTCATGTTTTTAAGACAGAGGCGGAATCGTATAATCACGTTCTCCAAAAATCCCCGAATTAGGTCTTTTCTACCGCTGTTGTTTCGCAGAAAACGGCAAGGGAAATGCACTAAAATGTAAAACACAGATGCAGCACGATTTTTTTTTGTCAAAATGTTGCCAAATTTGAAGCAAAAAAGGCCGCGCTAAAGTTCGGGCACAGCTCTGTAAAGTGGTCATGGGTCATGCGCCAGAAAATTAACATGCCCTGCAAACTTGGCGACAAGAGAAAATTTAAACTTAATGAGGCACGCCGTTCAAGCTAACAAAAGGACGAAAAACTATCAAATGTCCTTGATGCATTTCTTTCAGCAAAGGCAAATGGAACGAACAAAAGTATGTCAAAAAAAGGATCGTGTCAGTTTTACTTCAAATCTCAAAGTGCAATACAATGTCCAGCTAAATAAGCTTTTGAAATGTATAAATGGCACATCATTTTGAAAGGCAGCTGAAAAACATTTCCTCTAAAGGGAACACACAGATTGCATCATCTTCATTAGTATGGCAAACACTCTCTTGAAAATGAAAGACTCTGCTTCAAAAAGAAATTCCCAGTGAAACGGCTGAAAAAACAGGAAATCCCTTACATTTACATATGAATCTCCTATTTGTAGAATAACCATATCTGACAACACTTGTTCATGCAAAGTGCAAAGCTTCTTTGTCATACACCCAGGATGTGATAAAAAACGAGATATATTTTACAACACATCAAACTGGGAAAGCCAATTTTTGCAACTCTGTTTTCCTCCAGAAATAAACTTTCTCCAGTTGGCATTCAGCAACATCAATTCACTGTCTTTTTCTCATCAAAACACTGTAAGTTAAATTTGTAGGAAATCTTGAAGCTCAAAGCTGTACTGCAAAAATTGTCAATCTTTTGCTTTAGCCCTCTGAAAAATTAATTTGCTGTCTGCTATTCAGTACATTTTTAGTATGCGCTGTAGCAGCTGTAGTATAACATTGTTGACCCATATAATTTAGTGCATTCCATATGTGATATTATTTTTAAAATTTCAAAGTGCTTTCTGAATTTGTATTCTTTCATCATTTTCCTTATCAGACAAGATCTGTACCAAAAATCAATCAAGTCAAGGAAACAAAAATAATTATTTTAAACATGAAACGGGGAAAAAGAGAGTTAATACTAAAGTTATTCTGAGCCAACAGCAATGTTGAATTAGCAAAACATTGAAAATTGCTGTCTATATTTATCACTTCGTTTATCAGAGGAGAGGAAGTGCACACTCAAAAACATTCTTATGAAGCTACAGTAGCTTCAATGAAAATTAAAATTGATAAAAAAGCTGGAAAAAGAAACAAAAATCCACATTGGATTGGTAAGGTTCAACTACAAGTGTCCTGATAGCAAAACGTGTTTAAGTAATACTCACTCCAGCTGGGATCCACACTTTTTTTCCTATTTTACATTGTTTAGTTTTTCTACAAAATACATACAGTTGGAAAGTACACATTCTGCTGAAACATTTCAGCATTGTGTTAATTAATAAAAACTAAATTAAATCAGCCAAAATGGTGACGTAAGGGCTTTATATTATTTTGTATTCTTCTTATTATTTTTGTTTTATTCAATTTATTTATTTATTTTATTTTTTTTATTATTATTTTTTTTGGCAATGTACCAAATTCTTGACAAAATGAGTACTGGACCACTGGGTTCAATTACAGGTACAATCTCAATCTCTTTGATACAGTGCACTTTAATGATGGCTTGATGCAAGAATTCAAGATTAGACATGTACTATCTACATATATCTATCTATATATATATCTATCTATCTATCTATCTATCTATCTATCTATCTATCTATCTATCTATCTATCTATCTATCTATATATATATATATACATATATATATATATATATATATGTCAATTTATTTTTAGCTCTTTTGCAAGGGAGAGATGGATTGCCACGGAAGTGATGTAAAATTCAATTATATTTAACCTGCCACGGCAAAGTGTAACGTCCAAAATTCTAGGATTGATTGTAACTGTATCAATCTTTACATCCTGATATGATTCTGCTCAAGTTAATTTTCATTAAAACTGTCTTCTCAGTGAGATCTGCAGTAAACTGTATTATAGACTAAACAAGCACAATTCAATTACGATGAAAACAAAAAGCCTCGGTGGTTACTTTTCTTACTGATTTTGTCCAACCATTCCAATCCCCAGGAATTTTGTATCATAGGTTATCATAATCTCCCTAAGTGGTGTTAATTGTGGATTTTGGTATCAATTAGCATGTTCAGGCGGTAGGACACTAATATTTCCAACCATCAAGCAATCTCTTACATTTCCTGGTCGGATCAAATCCATTTTTCAGGAGACAGAAGAACAATAATCATACTACTACTGCTGCTACTATTAATAATAATCATTGTTCTAATTATAATATAAACTAAAATTAATAATGGACGTTTGGTTTATGAAATACTTACAAAGACAACAATAATACCCATAAACAAAATTGAACATTTCAATAACAGAAAAATCCTACCTCAAATGACCAAGTACACGGAATCCCCACAAAACGTTTGATGCATCTCCCAACTTCCACATCTTCGTGCGAAGTCAACAGATTTTTCAAACAGAATTCAATGTGAGGAACAACTTTTTTAAGCACAGATCTGCTCATAATAACCCCTGGACCGCCCATACAGAAGTTATCCCCGTTGCCAAGACCAAGCAGTCCTTTTTCGTCTTTGGCGCCGGTTCCTGCTTGTCCAAGATAAACATCCTGGGAACTGTTCAACGAGTGAAGAAAGCTCTCTAGTCTTTCGGTCCGTATGTAAACATCGTCGTCCGATCGCATAAACCAGTCAAAATTATCGATGTAGTTATCGTGCATGTATTTCAACATCATCATCGATTTTCTCTGTGGAGGGTAAGAATCGTCCACACCCGGTAAGCTAACGACCGGCAGTTCCATCTTCCTTTGGGACGTGCCACTCGAGAAGAACTCCAGTTTTCCCGGTACGGTCTTGCCCCAGGTTTCGAACACGCCTTTCGCTCGCGTATTGAGAAATTTCTCGGCCGTCATTACTCCCACAAAGATAAGATTTCGAGAGTCCAGCTCTTTGGCTATTGTTCTCGGTCGAAGATCCCTGACGAAATTCATCCGGCAACGCCGGGTTTCAACAGGCAAGAGGTTTTGCCTTAAGAATAAAGCCACCGTGAAGCCAAAAATCAGGCCAGCGAACATCGTTACAACGCCGCGGATGCTCATGTGTCTTGGTTTCATGGCGAACAAAGTAATCACGCCAAAGAAAATCTTTCACCGAACTTCTTCCTACGTTAGGAAGGAGAGCGACGGGCCGATATTTCTACAAATATCGCTACAGATGCTGTGAGGGCCACTGCACCCCATTGACGGCCGGCCATGTTTGAGATTTCTCTTACGTCACAAGAGTGACTTCCTTCCTAGCATCGCTAGTTGCCCAAATATTTGATCTTGGCTGGCGTTTCTGCGAAGGCAATTTGTCGCAGCTTACATTAGTTTGTTTTTGAACAGTTCTAGCGACAGACACACTCGGCCGGCTGCTCTCTTTCCTGTGAATTTTTCGTGTTGCCAATCAAATTCAGTGAGGTATAAATAAATCATTTTCTGCGCACTGATTGGACCAAGCCATATTTTCACCGGCTGTGCTAACAAAAGAACCGACAAAAGCTTCACACAATGATCAGGTCGTTCACACTCCAGTGACCATGAACCAGCCCTCTTTGACATGCACACTGGCACGACAATACACATCTAGAAGAAGAAGACTGCCCAATGTATCGCACGACCACTTTCATAAATTTTGTTTGTGAGTGAATTGATAATTCTGTTTACATTGTGAAGGATCCCAAAATGCAAAGCCAGACCAAACAATTTCTTCCACTGGAGGAGAAAAAATTTCAACAAATTTAACCGATAGCTCATAGCTGTTTGGGCAAGAAAGTCAACTTTTTGATAGAGATTTGAGGTAATAGCCCTTACATAGTTTTTCTTCCTAAGCATCAGATCTTTTCATCGTTGTTTTGGTGCTTGTGTTATGACAAGAATGGGCTGCATATCTGTGTGATTTACTCTGTTGACATCTGGGAGAAGGAAAATAAACAATGGACATTTAATAATACCCCAAAGGATATTTATTAAGTTATGCCCTCAGTTATCATTAATTTTCCATTAGTGCTAAAAAAGGTCTAATCCGTTAATTAAGGTCAAGAATCAAAACCATCTGTTTTGTTTCTCATAAAAACCTACCGGTAATTCATTTCATTTCTAAAACCACACTTCACAATTCTCTCTTTCAACCTACTGTCCCCAGCAGTCGCAGCTTCAGAGTAAAAGTCAAGCTGCATGGCTCACAACAAAAACAACATCACTAACCAAGGCTGTGGTGTTATGTTCTCACCAAAATTTGTACCATTTGCCCAATTGTACAATTCAACATTGATCTGCCCTGTCGATTTCCAACTCTTTCGTGATCATGTATAGAAAATGTTTCTTAAATATACAGGGATGCTTGGTTTCCCCAAAGTGTGGTGGGATTGAATGAGCTTGCCCTTTGCTCTTGGCAATGACCAGCGAATTGGAGACAATGCTTTATCTGCTTCTGGGAGATCTGGGCAGGTTTGCCATGTATCTGCTCACATGTCATGTACTCTGAACAATGGATGTTGTAGCACATCGGAGTAAGTTAGTGTATAAGTCCTGTATAACATCTCTGATCCATAGAGCAAAATCAGTTCAATCCGTGCGTTGAACAGGTAGAGCTTTTTCTCATTGATGAGGCTTGAGTGCAATATATTGTTGAGCTTATTACATGCTGCCCATGCTAGTGGACCCAAATTCACCATTTTCAGGTGGAATGGAAGCCATGGGCCTTGCAAGTGGGCCCCTTCTCCCTACCAACCTCATCCCCAGGGTTCCTCATCCCCAGGGTTCCTCTTGTTGAAGGGGAAGGTAAGAAGGGTGTACCCCTGAAACGAGGTTGCCCACCTGCATTTAGGACATCAGATGCAATACCCAGACACTTCATTGGATGTCAATAGAGTGTCTTGTTATCTGCTCCGTTCTTAAAGTTATGCCGCCACAAGAAGACAATTGGTTAGAAGTGGCGGGCTCTCAGTCTCCTTCGCAGCCGCCTGGCCGAAGTCACGCAACGCTCCTCGTCCCCACTACGTCTTCTTGTAACAAGAGGGCCAACCTGCCCCTCACCCCCCACCCCCCACACTCACACACACATCACGTGCTTACCGCAAAATATGCCCCCAAACGAGAGGTCTCCTTAACAGTTTCATTTGAATGGACTTCGGGACTTCTACATCATGTCTGTATAGCGCTCTATATGGTCACGCACAGAGCACAAACAGTTCAGAAAAAAAAGTTCTGTTAAAACCAGAAAGCCGGCCATGGAAAACTTCGTCGAAAACATGATTCTTCTACAGCAAGGGAGAGTGTCATACCACGCATTTGCAGGATATCCCGTAACAGCTTCGTTTCCAAAAGCTTCGTTGAGTACTTCAGCATTTGAGCAAATATAGCGGAGCTCATGTTTCCGCAGGCAAACGGAGATGGCGCCACTTTGACGTTTCACAATCAAGGCCGGGGACCTGGGAATGAGTTCTTACAAAATAGTAGGTGTGGTGTTGTGGGGAGGTGGGGGGGAGTTGTGTTCAAGATTGTCAATCAAGATGGCAGCTTTGGCTGGTGTGCGAGTGTTAGAGTTTGCTGGATTAGCTCCATCCCCGTTTGCAGGAATGATATTGGCAGATTTTGGAGCGGCTGTGACACGCATAGATAAAGTGAGAACTCTTCGTGTCATGGATGTAGATCGACTTGCGCGAGGAAAAAAATCCGTTTGTATTGACCTAAAGAATCCTCGGGGCAAAGAGGTTGTGAGGAAGCTTTGCCTCAAGTCGGATGTGTTAATTGAGCCTTTTCGACCGGGAGTGATGGAAAAACTTGGCCTAGGACCAGAAATATTATTGAAGGATAATCCCAGACTAATTTATGCTCGATTAACAGGTAAATGAAATGGAGAGCAGACTGAGAAGAAGAAACCCTCCCAACCCAATCCCTGCCCACTCCCCTACATACCCCCCCTACATACACACTTGGAGATAAGGCACTCCACCCAGAGTCCCAGTTAATTGCTTAAAGCGGGTTTTCTCTAGCGGTGGAGTGGGAGTCATAAAAGCACTTGCAATCAAGTGAAACCCAAACAGCGAGCTGGGGTTGTAAGCTTGACAGAATCAGAGTTGCAAGGATCAGAACGTTTTCATTTCCTTCCAAATCTGCTTCCAACTCTGTCACTTGCCATCTAATAAAATCTGCATAATTGGAGTCACAAGCAGAAGAATAAAGCAATCGCAACGCTTCTTCGTGTGCTTTGTGAATGGTTTATTCTTTTGTTCCTCTTGTGGCTGAAAGTATGGTTTTCATGTGATCATAATTGATGGAGTTTTAACAGAAATCAAAAGAATTGCTTACACCTCTTATGTTTGATGGCTTACAACTCCAATGTTTGATTTTCACTAGATTTTAATGCTGTACTGCACTGATTATGACTCTGACCCTGTCACTAGTAAAAAACAGCCTGAAGATGATTACCACATTCAATGCCTCTATGTGACTTGTCTAGCAACTATATTGCAAGACAAGTTGCACAAAACATTGGACAGCTACAGAAACCATAGCCTGCGAAGACAGCCACTCTCCGTCGCTCACCCCCACCTTGAGGCTGCCTAACATCCCCTGGGGTGGCAGTGAGCGATAAAGGGCAACTGACTATCCACTAGCTGTAAAAGTAGAAAGTAGAATTCAGTTTTGGTTTACTCACGACCTGTTGCCCAACAAAAGCAATGGTGTTGTAAGACAATTCTCAAGATGAGTTCCACAAGACATTGCGTACTGTATTTCATCGTGCAACACTGCCTCAAGGGAATTTGATTTGATTTGCTTGAAGGTTATGGACAGACAGGAAGCCATGCCCTGAAGGCAGGCCATGACATCAACTATGTTGCCCTGAGCGGTTTGCTATCTAAGCTTGGGCGAAAGGATGAAAAACCAACACCTCCCATAAATCTGTTGGCAGATTTTGCTGGAGGAGGTATGGCCTGTGTCCTTGGAATTTTGTTGGCTTTGTTTGAGAGAAGTAAATCTGGAAAAGGCCAAGTTGTTGATGTGTCCATGGTAAGAAAGCCAATCTTAGAAGGGGGGGAGGGGGGGTCTAGCATTCTATTCTTGGACTTGGTGTCGTGTGGGGTGAATTAAGTGGTTTCAATCTCTGGAAATGTTTTGTGCATTATTTTATTGAGTTGATTTCTGTAGTGTCCTACTAGTACTAGTGCTAGAACTAGTGCTCAAGTACAAAATTCCCAAAAACTTCCACATCATCATCGCCATCATTATTATTGTTGTTGTTGTTGTTGTTGCTGTTGTTGTTGTTGTTCTTATTGTTATTCAACTGAAGGTACAATGGTTGAAAGGCTGATAGGAAAAATTTACATTTCTCGTCATTTTTTCTCAAGTTAAGTGCAGACCAGCAGAGAAAAATAACACAGTGATGTCCTGTGTGAAAGGCCACATGAAGAAATTCAAATGAGGCATATTAGAAATTTTATATTCATCTAAAGGAAAATGATACAGTATTCTATTGGCTTTAAAATTGGAAGACTATTATCTCTGGAGCATCCTTTCCACAGAAAGTAGTTTTATTTTGACCCCTGGTTTCACTGTGAGCAGTGAATTCCCTTCCCTTATTTGCTTTGGTAGCAAAACAAGAGAGAAACCACTGTGACCAAGTGACCCGTTCTCTGTCGAGCATGCGCAGCTGACAACACCAGGGTTCGTACGGGTCATGGAAAACCTGGAAAGTCATGGAATTGAAGTATTTCAGTTTCCAGGCCTGGAAAGTCATGGAATTTAATTGTTGGTCATGGAAAGTCATGGAAAATTATAGTTATGTGTGGTATGTAAATTATTGCAGAAGTGGAAGCAAGGACAAAATAAAATGCAGGCGAGTTATGTCAGAAAATACCCCAAAACAAGGACGATTTTGACAATTTTCGAAACTGGCAGCTAAACTTTAGGTCATGGAAAACTGGAAAAGGTCATGGAAAGTCATGGAAATTGAAAAACTCTTAAGAGTACGAACCCTGGACACCCGCACATCATTAACTCACGTCACATTATCGCAAAAGTTATGCTCAAAATACTGGTTTGCAAACTAGTTTTTCCAGTTCTATTTTAATTTGTTCATCCCTTAATCAGGAGGGAGCAGATCGCTTGCTCACAGTGGTTTCTCTTTTCACTACCAAAGCGGATAAGAGACAAGAATCCACTGCTTGCAGGGTACCCCTAGTTAGTTCTTTGTTTGTTTGCTTGCTTGGTTGGCTGTTGTTTCTTTGTTGTTGTTGTTTGTAATTGGTTTTAGTTTTGCATCTGATTGGTTGAAAAGTTTGTGCAAGTTTTTCTTTTATCCAATTGGAAAGCAAACAAAACCAAAGCAATTATAATTTTCAGTTATATTAATTAATTCAATTATTGATCATAATTTTGTGGTCATTCTTCAAGTACTGAGTGCTAAGTGTATTATTTATTTTGTGATTGCAGGTTGAGGGATTAGCATATGTCAGCTCATTCATCTATAAGACACTGAGTAGTGTGGGGTTTGCTTGGCCAAATCCTGAGGAGCGTGGTGCTAACTTGTTAGATACTGGGGCACCATTTTATGATACATATGAAACTTTGGATGGTAAATTCATGGCTGTTGGTGCTCTTGAACCCCAGTTTTATAAGCAACTTCTGAAAGGTGTGTCACTTTGAGATAATAGAGAGCTTACAATGCCGATGGCAACGACAGCACTTCAAAACAATAGGTTTAGTGAGCAAAAACAGTGGCTCTGCATGCTCTGCACGTGCATTTTAGATTTTGGTACATTTCTTTGCCGTCATCTCCAAAATAACAACGTGAAATGACCAAATTTCAGGTCCTGTGGAGGACATAAGCATATGACCAATAATTTCCAGTTCTCTCCCTACGCTTCTAACCCGCTCATACCAGTTTAATTCGTCAAAATTTACTACACATTTTGAATGCAGAACAACATGAAATAGCTGCATAGTGATACGAATAATGCAAACTTGCAGTTTTAAATGACTTCCTACCAGCCGCTTTCGTCGTCGTTGTTTCGTCGTCCCTAATATGTGAGCTTGTGACTGATACTTAGTTGTTAAGAAGTTATTTGGCAGTTGTGTGAACATTTCTGGCATTCCCGTCTGGCCATAAATAAAACCATCTTACAAAGGAGGAAATGTAAACTTAAAATTGGTAGGGCATGAGGTCTCTGAAGTAATAAGAGTGCATCCAAAAGGCCCTTAAATTATTTAAGCCATTTTAGTATCACTTAAGCTTTTCAGCCCCAAGTTTCCTTCTCTCATTGTGAGGAGTAAATGTACAGTATTCCATTTACATGTAAGTGGAGTATTTGTAAAGTTTCCACAGCCACTCTTCCTTAAAGGAGCACACTCAACCAGAATGCATTGCCGCGAAAGCTGCCATGTTCTACGTTTTCTGTATTACAGAAAATGGCAACTATGCTCATTTTTGTTTGTTATGTCAATAGAATCAGAGCCGCTTTCGTCCATCTTTGCTCTGGAATGTCTGCATGTGTTTCTGACAGGTCAGCATTTGAGGAGCAGAAACAAGTTCCTGTATGATGACAACAACAATGGCACGCAAGGCACTGTGGTTGAGTGTGCTCATTTAAGTCCCACAGCTGGCACTGGACAATTTGAAGTCACTCTGTAGTATAGAGTCACTCTTGGTTCGGACGTCAGGCAGTAACCCTCACTAACAATAAAATGTTCTCAAAAACACATCAAACACAGGTCTTGATGCTTTTTACCATACAGAATTTTAAAAAGTACAAATCAAAGATAAGATTGTTTAAGACTTGAAAATGAGGGTATCTATAAATCTAAATTTTTAACAAGAAAAACTGTCTACCCTCGGACAAAGTTAAAATCTATGAAGTCACTCATGGGCATAAAAGAGGGAGTTTTTAACAGTTGAAAGATGTGCTTGCTTCATTGTAGGGCTTGAATTAGAAGGAAAACTTCCACACCAAGCAGACTTGCGTCAGTGGCCGAAAGCAAAGGAACATATTTCAAGTGTTTTCTTAACAAGGACTCAATCAGATTGGTGCAAGATCTTCAAGGATCTTGATGCTTGTGTTGAACCAGTGCTTACAACAGAAGAAGCACCTGCCCATCCTCACAACAAAGAGAGAAGTACATTTGCTTTCAATGATGGGGCTTACGAACCCACCCCGGCACCAAGACTGTCAAGAACTCCAGGAGACTGTCAGCCAAAACCTCAGCCATGTATGGGAGAACACACAGTTGAGATTTTACAACAGACTGGGTATTCAGAGTCGGAAATTCAAGAACTGGTCAATGATGGTGTTGTTGAATGCCCAAACATGAAATCTTCACTTTGACAGCTGGTGACATTGCCAAATAAAGCAAAGTCGAATCAATTCACATTAACATAACATGATAATTTATGTTTATTCAGGATGCAGCAAAATAAGAACATATATAAAAAATACATCTTGAAAAGGAGAAACAAGACGTTTGCCCTATGACATTTTTTCCTTAGGAAAAAAAAATACAAAAAGGAGTCTGCATTTACGTACAGGGTATGGATTTGACTATGTGAAATATATAAAATAAAAGTGTATTATATGAAGAAGGAACGAAAATATGATAGGATGCTAAGTGACACATTGTCTGCAGTAACCCACACAATTTTTACATACTTCTTTTTTGTGTGCATGGGTCTAGTAAAGAGGGAGCCCAGCATGAGCTATCAATACACAGCTACGTAAAGGGTGATGAATGTTAAATTCAGGATTTTGAAAGACAGTGTGAAAAGAATTTAAAAAAAAAAGATGGTGAGAATGTGCAGTTCCATACACCCCCCCCATGGAAGATTTTGTTGTGCTTACCCCTCCCCAGGAAATTCTACTTTAGCTTCATACTTTTCTTCTAAAATTTTGCATTGGAAGACCCTCCCACCCCCAGGAATTTCCAGTATCTTCCACAGGGTGGTAACAAATTTTGTGGGTGCATTTTCTTGCCTTGAAAAATAAACCACAACCCTGGGGCAGAAGGGGTGTAAAACGATAAATCTGAGAATTTGCTAGAACCTTGTTTAAAATGGCTATGTCACACTATTTTAGACTAACATGGAATGCTAAAAGGAGTCTTTAAGCCACACGAAACCCAAAAATAATGCCAGAGTTTGTTTCTGTATTACATTGGTACTGAACTGAGACTGTTCACTGCCTTCTGTTGTTATGGATGGCAAGGATGAAGCTGGATTAAAACCTGGCCAACTTTAAGTTCTCAGACCTAATTTAGGAAAATATAGCCAAAAAGTGTTATGGATCGCTCTTCATGCCAAAATTAATTTTGCATGTTTCTGTTAAATTCAAAGGAAATTTTTAGTCAAAGTAAAAGGAATGAGAGATGATTTTTGTATAGTTTTAACTCGAAAAACAACATAACTGCTATGACATAGCCCCTTTGAGAATCCAAGACTCTAGTGGTCTGAGCAAGGATAAGCTATCTTATTTCCAAAAAGATAGGTAACATACAGCCAACCAGAAACGGATGGCTGCATGTGAAAAAAAACAACAACAACCACAATCACCTCAGGAATCTGATTATACAAACGTTTTATTCTTATCTATTTAAAATGCAAAGCTAACGATGATAAATTGAAAGAATCTGGAAATCTCTAGAGATGCAATGTACACTATTATTAGTGAAAAATAATACCAAAAACTATCATTTTCAAGAACTGGAAAATACAGTTCTTGTTATAGAAATTGGATCCAAACTTCCAGAATGTTCCAAAATTTGCTTTAACATCAGATATCTATTGACAAATTATATAAGATATCAATTCTGGACTACTATTTTAAGTGCCTATGTGGCCTATAGGGGTTTCCAGGTTTTTGTTTCGACGTTGAAGGGAGAAAGCTGTCCAGCAATTTTTTTAGCATTTTAACTTCATGCCAGGTCAGAAGGGTTTTCCCCAGCAGAAAATTTGCACTGTATGCTTGAGGAGGAGAGAGAATAAACTAAAAAGCTCTAAAGTAGCAGACTGCAGGTGACCTTGAAAGCTCAGCTTATTGAACAACACAACAGTTCTATCAGCTTCAAAGGATGTGGCTCTGGCGGCAATTTTAAACTGCAATTTCATGCAAAACTAAGCTGGTTGCCAGACAATTTGTTTGAACAGCTAACCTCTTGGTGGAAAGCCTAGAGGGCAAAACCCAAAGAACCCTGTAGACTGCATGGGCACTCAATAAACATCAACCTCACATGAACGATGTTAGTTGACGAAACCATAACTTCTAGAAAATACACAATTAGTGTGAAAGATTACTGAGACAGTATTTGGTTCATAAAGCCTTCTCTTGATAGACTGCATTTAATAACAAAAATTGGGATAGCAATAGGAACCTTTTAATGCATCACAGATGAGTAGAGAAAGATCCATTAAAAAAAAAATCAAAGCCAACAACACTCAAGGGTTTAACTCATGAAGAGTCAAAGCCACTGTATTTCTGTATAGTTTTGATTTTTCTCAGCTACCTTGGTCTTGTATTGATAAGTGGAATCTTATGGGGTTTTTTGGTTGTTGTTTTGTTTTTGTAGGCATTGCTCTCCTTGGTACTGAATTATTTGTACTCTTAGCAGCCTGCAGAAGAGCCAGACATTGAAATAGAAATTGGGCCAGCTAAGCTGAACTTAAACATACAGACTGGTTTTCACGCAACAAAGTTCTTTATTCTTCCCTCCATGTGAAGGTTACACTAAAAGAATTGACAGATACTTTTCTTTTTGAAAATAAACTTTATCAACAGAAACATGGCTGCTTTTGATATTCACTTCTTTGATTATGAAAAGTTTGAAGAAATAAACGAAACATTAGCTGTCCTGTTCTTTTACTTGCCTCAGTTTAACCAGAAGAATGAAACATTCTCTTGGATCAAGAGATTAACAAAGACCCACATTCCAATGTCACTACCAGCCTGAATTGCTTAGTAATAGTTGAGTTGGTTCAATTTGGATTTTAAGGTTAAATCCCCACTTGCAGTGCTTTTTGCCTGGGCCCTTCCATTAAGAATCAAGAGAAGGATTTAGAAGCCAATCACTGTCACCCTGTAGTCACTATCTACATGATAACTGAAGGACTGTATGTACAAATGCTGTAAGTGATTTGTTTTGAATTAATCTTGGTTATTTCATCAAATAGCAACTTAGCCAAAAAATGAAGGTAACTCAATAACAGCAGAAAATTTGTTTTTGTTCCTCTGCTTTCATCGTGTGGCCCTCAATTTTTGTGTGCGACCTGTAACAATTACTTGCACGAGATACGTTTCTTGCTTGAAATTTGGCCATGATGTGACTAAATAACCAACACGAAAAAAAAGTCACGACATTTATGCATAATTAAACAATTTATAATAACACTTGTGTTGCAAAATGCTTTGACCTGCAAATTTTTAATCAAATACAAAACTTCTGCTATATTTACATCTTGTTTCTAACAAGAGGATGAAATGTGTTTACTTAGGTTGAGAACAGAAACGTCAAGAGAAAACCCTCAACAGGATGAGTATAACCATCAACATGATCCCTTAACAAATTTAATTGAGGTATTTTGAGGTGTGAATACTTGTAACTAAAATGTTACTAAAATTCACTATTTAATTTAACTAAATGAACAAGTTCAACAAACAACACCATCAGTGTTGCATTACAAAATACAAAATCTGACCTGTGGAAACTAACCTTGACTAACTGTTAACTCTAGTACGATTAACTTAGCACAAAATACAACTAAACTGCCATCAACTGTCTTGCTGGTGCTCATGTCATGTGAACCACAACAAAACGACTTTAATGGCTGTTAATTATTTTAAACAATGCTCAAGTACATGTAGCTCATAATAACGAATTTTGGTACATGTGCCACACAAGGAGTATTCAATGTAACTCCAATATTTTAATTAAATTCTCAACTTTATACAAATTTGCAATTCCTTGGAACAGCTTACTGCTACATGTAATGAAATCATATTCCAGTTGCATCAAGCTCAAAAAATGCCACTGAAAAAGGGTGAGACAAGAACGTTTGCAATCTTCCTTGGAAGGAATAGAGAGACTTTCATGGTTTCTGGAGCCATCTTGATTACAGGTCAAACAAAACTAAACATACAGAAAAATGTATGGGATTTAGGCCAATCTTGAACCATCGGAACTCCACTTAAATTTGACATATTTTGACTGTAACCATTTCTCCTGAATGTAATTTTCATGTAGTGCAATGAACAGATTGAGGCTATAGTAACTGTAAACAGATTTTCTGAAATGTAATATAAGACCTTCTAACCTAAGCAGTTATCACCAAAGTAGAATCAGCAGTATTTTTCAAATTCAAATTTATGGACAATGCTGCTTCTTTAATGGTTTAATTTCTGTTTGCTGAATGTCAATAAAATTATTTAAATTAGTACTAAATTTATCCCTACATGGACTCAAGAGCTAGAGAGCTTCACAGTTCACCAGATCGTATACCTCTACTATACACTTTTGCCATGTTTGATCCCCAACCTTGACGGTACCAAAAACCACAAAAAGGGGTTGATCACCCATAAGTTATTTCATGTTCTTTCTAGTGTAATACATTAACAGATGTTTTCAATTTTTTCGCGCAAAATAATGCTTTATTTGCTTCTGGTAACATGTATCACTAAGATCTCCCATTGTAAACACCATTACTGAAGGTATTAAGGTGACACAATATTCCAACAAGGATCACAAAGCCTCACCTTTCTAACCTCTGCAATGTAGTCTCTCAACTACATTCTACTCTACATCCAACCCTCCCATTTTTTTATGGGAAGTTCATGGTCCACATCACAAAGAACTAGATGGGGAAGTTGCCCTCCATAATAATATTGTGAAAGCCTGGTTTTCATTAGTGACGCAGGTGCAAGAACAAGGGATTCATGTCATTTGAAAACAAATTCTAATGCAAGCACAGGCACACTTCACATCGACGAAGGATTCAGTAGTTCCATGCTCTCTCTTATAACCCAGTGCTGCGAAAGGAACCCAGAAAAGGTGTTTTCATAGGAGCAACATAAGACCATGTGTAACACAAGCGAATGCAGGCATAAGTGCAGACGCAAGGAAAGAAACATTTTGATCCTTGTGACTGTGCTTGCATCGCTAGTGAAAAAAGGCGTAACATCGAAAGTGGAGGGGAAAAGTGACCAAACTAACATCTATTTACATATCAATAACTACATATTTTTTACCTCTTGGAAACTATTATTGACAGAGCTGATTTCTTCCAGAAATTACTTCCACGTCATAATGAAGATGAAGTTTGAAATAAGCAAAAACTCTTGAAAATTGCAAACGTTCAGAAGAGCATCACTCAGCAACAGAGAGCTGTTTAAATTATTCCAAAAACATGTTTCATACAATCCTCACGAATGTTATAATACATTTTTAAGTACTGAGTAATTTGAGATCTTGTACATAGAAAAATACCTCTCTTTTCTAGAAATATAACATGGAATTTGTTATTCTCCTCTTGATTAACTGTGAATAAAACCTAAAGACCTTCATTTTTTTTTCCTCCCTTAGTGACTCATACCAGGACAAACATTATTTCACTAGGCTGAAAAGAATGGTCTAAATTATGATAAATTCAGAGAAGAAGGTAATAGAGGCAAAGTACTAAATGTCTATGTAAAGCTTGCACACCACTGGCCTGGATTGTTCAAATCAGTGCTTACCATAAGTGAATTTAAACCTATCAGGTTGTTTTAGCACTAACCCATCTTTGTGTATCTTGGCCATTGCTGTGAGGATATCGTTCAGAATACAAGGAGCGTTAATAGCTCAGAATCTACAGCAATACAAAAGATTTGATTTCACCTGTTAAGCGTTAACTGAAAATGTGCCCAAAATGGGTGATCCAAAGCATAACCACCAAGTTACCTTAAACTTAGATGACAGCAGAGCTGAGTGACCTAACACAAATGAATAACTATAACCAAGCTCTAAATAAATATCAAACACACATTTAACCAACAGATTCTCCAAAACCAAATGGTCACGTCCAAATGAAACAAAGCCTGGTAGTCGCTTATCCCTTTTTAACTGCGCACAAGCCAGTTACCTTGAATTAACACCAACACACCATTCACACCAAAGCTAACAACACGTTGAAACTAGTTTTGAACAATTATCCTAATTTATTTTTCCATAGAGGTTACTTGCTGATGTTTTTTGACTTCAAATTCGGAACAGTGAAAGCAATTTTCAGCTTGCATCATTCCTTTGAAAAACTTTATCCTGGCATTTTTTGGTCCGAAACCCTGGTCATCTACTAAACGTGTCTAGTTGGTGTGAAGGAGGCATTGGAGTTCAAGGCCTCACACCTCAGCCCTGTGTAAACATTCAATAACATTTTCACTTAAAATGGATATATCATTTGATTTTGTACAATATACAAAAATTATCACAATCGTATGTACAACAAGAATATAAAATTAATTATAGGAAGAAGAATATTTTTTGGTGACAGTTGCCTGGACTACTTCAAAACAGGCTCTCGTCATCAACAGATGGACTCTGGTAGATATTCAAACTTGGTACCATTCCGTGTTAGTCTTGTTGCGAAGTGCTCCAACTGTTTTGCTAACAAGCTAAATGTTGGTCTTTCCATTGGGTTAGATTCCCAGCAGTTTTTCATTACCAAGTATCTGAGAAAGAAAATTAGACAGACATGTCGACGACTTCAGTCTCCCATTTGAAGGATACAGTTGTATGCAACTTCAAGACAACCTGCCTATTTGAAAGATTAGAACCCCTGTCACAGACAGAGTTCTCCAAAAATGGAAAATACGGGGAGAAAAATGCAACATGGCAGAGATCAAGTTTAAAAACATGCATGCAGGATCCATCGGTGTATAGCTTTGTAACTTGCATACTGAAAGGATGCACACTGACTACTGTGACTTAATTACTCGACTACAAATCAGAAACATAAAGTAACATATATTAGTTTTGTTAATCTCTTTCATGCAGTTCTCAGTGTGTCTGGAGAACCCCAGTGTATAATATCACAAACGTTGAATTCATGTTTAGGCAAAACTACAAGTCAACATTACTATAACAACAAAACTTACAGGTCATAAGGACAGTTACTGGGCTGAGGAAGTCTCTGTCCAGCTTTTAAGTGCTGCTCCATTTTCAAGTTGTCAATAGCCTGGTATGGTGCTTTTGCTAGAGTCACAAGTTCCCACAACACAACGCCAAACGACCACTGAAGACAAAAATCATAGTCAACCGACATCAGGTATCAAAATAATGTGTGTAACAGGTTTTCTGGGCTAGCTGGGGTTTCCCCCCCAGAAACCCCCAGCCCAGGGCACCCAGGGCACAAGAGAGAAATCAACTGAACCTACCACATCACTTTTCTCTGAAAACTGCCCTTCATCTTTCAGACTCTCTGGTGCTGACCATTTCACAAGTAACCTGGACCTTAATCCCTTGTCACTGAGGTCAGAGGAAGTACCATCCTTCGCCAGACTGAAATCAGTTATCTTGATACTCAGGTCATCCCCAACACTGAAAGTGATAACCCCAGATTACAAATTTAACCATTTTAACACAATGCATTTCTGCAAAATATCCAGACTGTTACCAGTGAGATTTTTTTAATTCAGCCCTCACAATCTCTAAAGAAATTCACATTTTAGCGATATACTTGATAGTCTCTGCACCCCTTCCCCCTACAAAATGAAAGCACTTGGGAATTTCCATTGACCAGCTATTGGGGTTTTTTTTTTTTTTTTTTTTTTTTTTTGAGGGGGGTGGATATGCTGTAGGTTAATCTAAATGTAAGGTAATTTTATATATCAAGCTAGTTTGATACATAATTTCTTTGTTGTTTAGTTGACTGTGATCAGTGCTGTAATTAACAAAAGTTGGTGATCAGATACAGTGTATTGTCCGAATTTTAAAATGTATGGCCAATGATTGGACGTCATGCCAGATCACCTCACCAGCACATCTTGCCTTTTCCCCTTAAAACTAAATGTATTGATCCACTGACAAAAAATAATTATTGCTTGGATTGTTTGAGCCATATTTGAAAGACAACTCATGAAGCAACTGGTTTTGTTTTTCTTTCTTGCAAAACTTGGTATGCAAGTTAAGAGTTATAGAAAATAATGAGACTTACATGCAGTTCTTTGCTGCAAGATTTCTGTGGACAATCTGCTTTTGAGCAATGTAGTCCATGCCATTACAGATCTTGATTCCAAATTCAACCAGCTGCCAAGAAGTAATTGTCTGTTGGAGACAAAAGGTTTATTAGACCAAGTGCTTCTGCAGACAATTATGACAACAAGCCCTTGATACACGTTAAGCAATTAAGTCAAATCATAAGCAAAAGCAATAAACCCCATCGTTCATTTCTACCTGTGGTCTTGCAGAGGTAGCTCTTGAAATCTTTAAGAAGTGCCCTAGATCCCCATTTTTTGTTAAAGGAGTAATAATGTAAGGCGGCGCTGTACGTTGAAGCACAACTCCTACAAGTTCTATGATGCTTGGATGTTTCAGGCCTTTGATGATAATAGCCTCCTGCATGAAAGATGTAATGGTATCCATGTCTGCTTCATCTATTAAGAAAATAAAAATATCTTTAACATCAGCATCTCAAGACATCATTATCTGACTGTTGCTGAGGAATAGTGAATTGTTCTGCTTTTAATTAAGAAAATGCTGAAAAGGTGTACTTTTCAAGGACAATAGAGTGGGAACTTGTTTCCCATTTAAGATTGCAACAAATAAACTAAAAACTAAAAAATTCTCCACTTTCTTATCCTCCGATTCTCAAACTTCTCAAAATTGATAAAACTGCACATGTCAAATCTTTCTGGTGTAAAATTCACTCTGGTGAGTTTTACCACACCCGCAGTCCACTGGGCTAGTAAACCAAAATATTCCTCTCAAGCCTTGCTGGAACTAACAAACATTGTTCTTGCAGGACAGAAGAGTTTCACTTTAAATGACCACATACCTTGCAAAGCCTTGACTGAAACTTCAAGCTTTCTGCGTGGCTGTTCCTTAAAAAGCCCACGAACAGCACCCTTGTATAAGCAACCAAAGGTTCCTGCAAGATAATTCAATTGACAGGTGTCACTAAAATCCAAGGATATCAGTGTTCTGGCCTCAAATTGTTCACCCCATAGGAATGACATAGATGGGTATGACAGGAACCTATTGCTTCTGTACCTCTGTGTAAGGGTTCTCCCACAGATAGCTGGTCACGTGACAAAAGAATATCACCCAGCTCTGCTGCCCAAATTTCATTGAGGCCAGTAAACAAGGCTTCAGTGTTTTGCACTTCATCTGGAGCTGAAGACAGATCAACAGAAACAGTGGTTAACAATGTGAATGATTGACAATAGCTAAGACAGTGTAAAATTGACCAAGTTGGAACTTACTACTTCTTCTTTCCAATAAAGATTGTGTTTCATTGCAGGTTAATAACAGTGATGACAAGGGCCTCTCTTGAATCCAGCTGTACTTGGAATCTTAACCAGGGAGAAAAACAAAAAAGTAACAAGGGCAGTGAGTATGTGCTCACATTTCTTATGTATGCAAGCCTTACAAGCCTGACAAGTTTCTTTTCTATTTAAGGGTCACTCAACATGTACTGTGCCAGAGGTACATAATCCAGAAGTTTCAATCTGGAATGGTATGTGGCCCATTTTTAGAACAGCTGCTGCTAGATTTGTACTGTGATTTGCATTTAGCACGAGCAATCCCTCATGAGACTCTCATGAGTCTCTTTGCTTGCGGACCAATGGGATGCACTGTGCTTATCAGACCCAATCTGATTGGCCATTATTTGACAGGACCTCCATTCTAAATTTAGATAATACCGTAAACTGATTGGCCAAGGCTAAATGAGACAGATGAGACATTTGGGTTATGGACTTCTGACTGTGCCCAAAGCACAGGGGAGAGAGTAAAAAATATGGACTAGCAAGAGAGGAACCTTTCAGAACAAAGAGGAGAGCCACAAAGGCCACAGAAAAGAAAACCAACGAAGACTCGACACTCGGTTCTCAAAACTTACCACCTTTGTAGCGTCTTTCAAGTCTTCTGTGTTTATGCCTCACAGTAGGTCTTGCATCCCTGCTACTAAACTTGCCCTCTGGCTGCTCTGGTACATGCGAATCAGTTGTTTCCTCTGGAATTATTAGCTGTGCTATTGAAGAGTCACTGCCACTTGAATTGATCCGACCACGCCCTTTGGACGGCTCATACTTAGCTTTTGGTGGGCTGTAGAAAGGCCCTGTTTCAGAAACCTCTGGAGGTTCATCCAATTCATCTTCACACTTTGAGCTCTTGTAAATTTTGGATGAGCTGAAAATGAATACTGCCAGCTTATAAAATGCATCTGTGACAGTGCATCTAATGGTGAAAAATAAACATGCAAGGCAGACCTTCTAGGCAAGCTGATTTTCCTGCTGTTGAGTTAAAAATAACTTTCACACTGCTGCTGCTGCTGTATCCTTTGTTGATCAAGATCTTTAACACTGTCATGCTTAGTTTTTGTTTATTCATGCACTGCTCCCTTTCAGTTGCATGCAGTCATGTGCACATGACTATTTGTGATGTGCACACGCCATTTCGCGTGTGTTGTGTGTGTGCAGTCTTTGTTGAGTTTATGTGTGCTTAGTCTGTTATTTTTTGGATTACACTGTTTTACATTGCCTTCCTTGCTTCTTGTCAGTAACTGTGCTCACTCTGTGGGTGGCTCCCCCTAAAATGTTCTGGAGTTGGTACAGTGTATGGTTTAATGGAGCCAAACCCAATATTTGTGGAATTACACACATTTTAGGCATCCTACTGATGAACAGTTACTGCATTCAGATATTTTCGTTAGCTACAATCAATTGCAATTCTTCAAATTGCTTATGGCAACCACCCAACTTTCTAGTCAGAAGTGCTTTCATGCCCGAGAAATTTACATAAGTTTACCATGAACACTTAATTCTTACGACTTTATCAACTACGGAAAACATAAAAATGAGAAACTCTATCTTCACTACACTTGGGACTAGCAGTGCTATTTGTCAATAATAATATTACTCTAACAGCCACAAAACTGTTTCAAAGTTCAACATGCAATAACAATAAAAGCATGAAGTTAACACTGATTCAAGTTGAACCTTCTGAATACTAAAAAATCAAAGTACAATGATTTAACAAAACAATGGCAATATTCCATGGTCTGACATTTCTATTGTCTCTAAGAGTAAAGACCATGGAAAACCATTATTGACTTGTTTTGTTTTTATTATTATTTAACAGAAAGTGCTAGACATGGCAAAAACAGAGTTGTAAGCCTGGTTTTCACTAGCCACACAAGCATAAGCATGAGCACAAGGAAAATGAAAATTTTTTTGTCCTTGCGCTTGCGCTTGCATCAAGCCTGTTTTCATGGTGAAATAAGCACTCTTGTGCTTGTGTCGCTAGTGAAAACCAGGCTTTATAGACCATAACTCGGGACCAATGAGCCCCATAGAATTATGACATTTACTATATTTGATACATCTTGCCAAGTGCATTTTATTTTAAAGGACCCCACCTGCTGCGATACATTTCCAAGTCCTCCTCAAACTCCATCTTCAGTTTCCTCTGCCTCATAACATAATGGCACAACAGCATCATTGCTACCACAAGTATGACGACAAGTGCCAGGCCTGCACAAAGACCCACAACCAAACCACGTGGCCAAGACGGGTGAGAGGAAACAGGTTTGATGACACTCTCTTCATCCCTCGATTGACTGTCTTCATCATCACCACTCTCAGCTGTTGAAAACAATGATGTCGCCAAAACTTGTTACATTACTGAGTAAATAGGTGCTACAAAAAAAATACTTCCACTTGCAAGTAGTAAATTAATTGCAGCAGGGGAAGAGGAAAATGAAATTAAAAACACAAAACAAGATTAAACTTCATTATGAAACTAGCTGTAATAAGAGGGGTGACTATAGCATACAAGATTACTGAAGCAATGAACTATAAAGAGAAGAGTTAAAATAAATTGTACAGGTTAGCAAATAATAACAAAAGATACTAGGACTTGAAATGACACTAATACATGTACATCAACACTTATAATTATTGCAATGATTATGGGCACAATAATATCCTCGGAAAAGAGGGGGGGGGTAGTGCTAACCTCTCAAGTGTGACTTATAAATTTTATTGTCTTATTCCAGACAGTTTAATATGTGTTAGGGTTACTGATGTGTGAACATTAATTATAATAATAATAATAATAATAATTAGGATTAGCAGTAGCACCTCTACAGAGTGGCTATTCATCCACTGAATCCAGAACAAATTAATTGGAACAAGAGGCTACAGGTACTCTATACTCGAGCCTCTCTTTCAGCTGATTTCCAATTTGAAGACCTAAAGGTCATTGTTTTTTATTAGAAGATTGATAAGAAATAGTAGGCAGCCATGATAGGGCATATGCTGCACTTCATGTGACAGTTATGGGTGCCTCTAGGACAATCTTACCAGAAAAAAAGTCCATAAGTAAAGAAGTACAGTCATTAAATACAGTTAAAATTACCATTAAACCCATGAAAACAATGAACTACATACAAATAGCTGGCTGAAGATGGCTGATCAGTCACATAATACAACCAGATAATACATACACTAATGGAGAAACACTTGTTTCTGGTTACATAACGAACATACAAATAGGTTTTTCCCCCACTTCATGCCACTTTGGCCCGATAGCCTATGAAAATTATCGGACAATTTTGACATATTAAAATTCGCTCCTAGACAGAAGGAATCACCTTAATTTGAGGCTCCAGGGGAAAAAAACTCTTACAAATCCTTTATTTATTACCCAGAGCCTCAAAGTTGTGTTCACTGTTTGAAGATGAATTTTAAAGTATTGACAATTGTCTGTAACTGGTTATGAAACACGTTGTTCAGTACCTGTTTTTGCACACTCTCTTCTGATGACCAACATAAATGTTTTCATATCCTCAGTCTCGATGATGCCAGAATGAATTTCAGTGTAGTTGAGTCTAACCATCAAGTCAACTTCTCCAGCCTTTTTGCCAGTACAGAGGAAGGAAACTTGGAAAACTTCAATAGAAAATTGAAACAAAAATTAAGTCAACCACAGAGGAAATGTACAGTATTTTGTTGAAAGTCCCTCTAATAAAATTAATTACTTTCAAAACGATCACTGACCAAAAAAATAACGTACAAATGGCTGAAAACAAAATGATTCAGAGGTTAAAACTATTCTTTGTGCCATCAGTCAAATTAAGACACATAAGCACAACATAATCTTTGTAAACTTGAGCCCTCTTTGCTAACTGAGATTGACAAACAATATATTTTGATGGGGCTTTCTAGAGAGGGAGGCTAAATAGAGTTTTCCGTTAAATGCAAAACGATAAATTGTTGAATTGAGTCAATTTACAGTTGTTATATAGTTTAAAGTGAAAATTTGGCTTTAAAAATTTGTTTAGCCTCCACATCATAATTACCCCTGTATCCATAATCAAATAATGACCAAGGTTACGAGAAAAAGGACATTGAGAATCAAACTAGCTTGAATTTTGTTTCAAAACTACAACATGGGTTTGCCAAAAATTAACATTAACATTTTACTTTAGAGTTTGCGACACAATGATTCAAATACTATTGCAACAGATGCTGATACTTTCAACTGAAGGAAGGAATCATCAAGCTGTGCAGAAAGACGCCGAGCTGATCACAATTCTCATTAACATTCTCACCTTCATTGGATTGTTGTACAATCCCTTGATGACGAATAGATGGAACAGGATTAGACATTATGCTACTATCACTAGAATGGAGGCTCAGACTGTAATGCGAAACCTGGAAAAAACATTCCACAATTCTCAGAAAATAAACAGTTACTGACCAGGGGTTTCAGGGAGGGCCTGTACCATTCAAATTGACTGACTGTGGTCATTAATTTTCCCTGCTATTCTAATCTTGTCTACCAACTTTCTATCACAAAAAGAAAACATAGAAAATTACTGCAAGGCTGCACCTCCTGCACAATACCCTTGGCTGTCAATCAATGGTATCTAAAATATTTCATAACAAGCTGAATTCTTAATGACAATCCAGTGGTCATTAACAAAATTTACACAGGCTGATGACAGTGTTTCAACTCTCCTTACTTTGAATTCACTTTTCAAAACTTTGAAAACATGACATTATTTTACTTGGATGCATTCCATTTTGTGAAATTATACTAGCTTGATTAACCTGTGTGGGCCACATTTTGACTACTGTGAACTGTAAATACATCATTTTGACAAAACAATGAAATAACTGTTTAATGGCAGCCTTTTTTTTCTGAAACCCAAACAGTTTTGAGGACCTTGTCTTGTTTTTTTGCTCCAACCCAAACAATTTTGACAATATCGTCCTTTACAGACAGATACAAAGTTGTTTGAAGCACCCGAATGGGTGCAAACAGCATTTTCCACCATGCATAACCAACATTTTGGTTTGTACTAGCAACCTGTAGCGTAGTGCTGTCTGCATGAGCAGGTCTTGATGATTTACTAGAAATTTCACACTTGGCCATCAGAATCAGTTTGTAAAGACTCCAATACAGTTTCATCAATAAAGTATTCATTCTAACCCACTACGTGACAAAATATTCCCCTGACCAAGGAGGGCTCCAAGAATAACAATGTGATTCTGCAGTTGATGTTTTCTATCTTTGCCCAATATATTGCAACCAACTTTTGAGCAGTCTATCCTAAGCCACTAGCCAGTAAACATCCCTCACGGAATGAAACCAAACGGAAATTTTGGGCCTGTTTTTATCAGGTTGTCGTCATATCATTGACACAATTGTGACCTGTGCTGTTCATTGATAAAACCCTGGCATTGTTAGTCTACTCCCAATTTTAACCACAAGCAGACAAAATATTCCACAACTCTAAAGCCACTTTAAGTCACTTATGCCAAGATCTGTCTTATTACTTTGCTACCCGTCTGCGGTTACTGTGCTCATTTCCACTGGCAGCTTTGGTGCAGTTTTTGCTCAATATCACCTACTGCATAATAGCTACTACTTTACTGCAATTCAAGCTTGTGAGCTTAGTTGCTTAAGACCCCTCATTCAGCAAACAAAGCATTCTGGAATCTGTTGCATAATAATTATTATCCTCATCAATCAGACTGCCTTAAAACCATACCGTAGTTATCAAAGTCTTCAACTATCAAGATATGCCCAACAAGAGGAAGACTTGAGCTTCAGCATAGTTTCCGTTATGCTAATTCCAAAAATAGATGCTACATTTTAGCAATGAATACTTTGAATGAAAGCCCTTGAGAGGCATGCACGGAACAAAAAAGGGGGACTCATGAAATTTAAGTCTGCCTCTTTAAAAACAAGAACTAGATTTCCCATGAATACAGGAAAACTGAATGATGCCAAGATCATTTGACAAATATGCCGTGTCGTATGTTTAGGGGCCAACCAATTTTTGTGCTCATTTTCTTCTTAATTTTTGCAAATTCCTCTGTGGTGCCAACATTGTGTAAAGTGGACACTGTTCCAACAGGTCTGATTGTTTACAATAAAAAACTGGCTGCCATTGCCACCTATGTGTAGTTTATAAAATCTTCCAAAGAATCAAGAGAACAAGATTTTACGTGTCTCATAGAAGCAGTGGGTTGAATAACAGGAAATGACTCAAACCACCAGAAGGAGTTTTGAATTATCTCACTCCTTAGGAGCACGATGAAAGAGATCTATTAAAGTTCCTTGATTAGAAAGCAAATTTTGAAAAGTCAGAAGCTTCGGCTACTTTTCCACCTTTCGCCTTTCAGACACAAAAGTAGCTGTACCACTAACGAGAGCAGGTTATGGCATTCCACAACTTATTAGTACCCAGTATTGGCATCGAAGTTTGGAACCCACTTCGCAGCCATAAATCGTTGTTCTAAATTCATTGGGCAATGTATTATTTTATGAACGATCCCACAAATGTGCGTCTTGCTAACGAGGTGTGGTGAAACATTAAAGCCGACAGGCTCGGTGAATAAACAAAAATAAATACTTCATTGTTAAATTCAATACGAACATTGGATCACAGAAGTTAATAACACTATAAACTTTAACTTTTCTTTAAGCTCTGAATGCGAATGTGAGCCGAGGTGAGCAAGGTCAAAAAATCACTAAGTCAATCAAAGATCGTGTTCCCTTTGAATCACCATTGCTAAGCGAACTTCAGAGTAGGAAAGAATGCATTCCAATGAAGCAAACCGACCGCTTCATCGTGTTCGCGATATTGGGGTGATTAAAAAACAGTTATTTCGTTTTAATTTACGCTCTGAGTGAGTTCTTTTGGTACTAAAACGTAATCAAAGTGTGCAACAGCAATAAACGAGTTCTTAAGAATAAACGAGGTAATAGGAATAAAACAACACCCACATCCACTGGAGAAGATATCGTTGCGCAAGCTTATTGTATCCTACAAAACAACTTTATTTAAATGAGCATAAATACACGAAACTATGTTTTCCACTAAATCTGAACAAATCGCCAAAATCCTGTGAAAAACATGACTAAACAGAAAGACAGATTAATCCGATCATTCGTTTAGACACGCGAGCGGACTTTGTTCGCCCGAACCAGAATCAAAACAGTTCGCTCCAGAGGGTGATATTTCAGAACATCGCAGTCACTTCTGACTCACCTGAGGCGAAGAATACCAACTTATCCTAAGTTTTGAAACTGATGGTTTTATCGGAGCCATAAAATGATAAAATGTCATCGGATTTTTGACCATAATCGCTGGTACTCCGGCTTGAATAATATACAGTTTTCCTTGGAAGTCCATTTCTGAAATAGAACAACAAATCTCGCTTTAATCCCGTCTCCACATGGTCTGCGAAGAATTTACAAAACTCTTTCGCCTTCCTTGACAAAATCTACTCACTCAGATAATCCTTGGCATCTTCTTCTGATAAATATAAGTTAAGCTGAGCGCTTGCCCGGTTTAAAGCGGAGCAAAACACCAAGAGGACAGCCAAACATGACCACGTTGTAGGCCGTCGACGAGCCCTGAGAGCAAGTCCCACAGCACACATATTTACAACCGCCTTATCCTTGCAAGTCCGGCTTCGACTGCAAGTTTATAATCCTTATGTGACCTCCCCACTATACGTCCTTTGATGTAGCATGTTCCAAGGCTAATTCAAACATGTCTGGAGAAGTATTCTGGTCTTCAAGTTGCGTACTAAATTTCAAAACATTGATTCGATGACGCACTCCCAAAATCGCCTTGTGATAGTAGTTCCTCTCCTTGGTGGGGCATACCGGTGACGTCACGTGTCGCCTGGTCCAATTACGTACAGGTATTGATTAGTTATCGATTGCAGTACGTGATAGAAAAACAAAAGAACCTGTCAACATTTGGCGCGTTTTGTGTTAATGCAACAACTGAATCGACAGAAGTAACAGGAAAAACTAGTTATTTCTTGGGCAGGGGGCCTGGTTACTAGTAAAGTACATGTGCCTTTCAAATCCCCACCGGAAAAAGAACTGAAAGAGTCTCAAAGAGTTACAACGATAAAATTACCCAGCTATTTTCGAAATCTCACATCAAAAGTAAAAAAAAAATCTCCTATTAAACTCCTACAACTGACACCCGGTAGCCGAATGGGGCGTAATTGGCATTTTCAATGCACAAAAATAAAACCACTTCTTACTCCGGAAAAACTCTGATCATGAGATTTGACCGACGTGATCGGATCTAACAATCTTTTTAACAAAAACAAGATGTACTTATAAACACTGTAACTCAAGAGTGTAAGGTTTATCCAGATGTTTTTTTTTAAGGCCCTGTTATTCTTATTTCTCGAATCTATTTGCATGCTACTATAAATGCTATAAATATCGATATCCCAGCTCCGTACAGAAATGTTTTAAACACGTTTCGCGCAACGGCCAACGGGCAATATCGAGTGGTACTTAACAAGTCATGCAATCACTTTCCTTTCTGTTCAATAGTTACTTTTATATACATTTTTAGCAGCTATACGTGTCGTTCCCCGGACGGAGGCCGTATTGGGAAAAGATGTCCGAAGCCGAAGGTCCACGGTGAAAAAGAGGGCATAGTTTTTCTCAATACGGACTGGGACCGACCAAGGCCGGTAACATTTTTCCCAACGTGAAAACAGGGCACTGGTCTCTACTCTACTTTGTTCGAGCCAAAGTCCACGGTGAAAAAACTTTCCTTTTTTTCCCAAGCGATAAACAGTATCTAGGAAGTGGGAATGCTTTCTGAAGCATTTAAATGACGTAAACGTCTAAACCAGTGCAAAGCAGTGATGGTTGCCGCGCATCGATTCTGCCCATCGATTCCGCCCGGGTTCGCGGGCGAGATCGCAAATTTCCGCCCGATCTCGGATATAACAGATTGCAGGGAGTTAGGGCCTGATTACATGAGCCGGGCTGGCCCGGTTAGCCGGGCTGGTGTCAGTTTGCCGGGATCTCGGCAAGTTTGTTAAACGCAACAAAAATCAACTTCGCGATTACATGACAACCGGGCCAGCCCGTTTAGGCGAGATCCCGGTATCGCGGTAACCAAGCTGAGATTTTCCCATGTAATCGCGTTCACCGGGACAGCCCGGTTAGCCGGGCCAGCGATTTCTAACCACATTACTCCACTTTGGAGGAAAATGGCCCATGGAATAGTCATTTTTTAATGTTTAAATAAAAGATGTATAAGATAGCAAACTTACGGCTTCTTTAAATTGTAGAATGGTGAATTTTAATAACAATTTAGCGAGACAAACGTCTCTCCACTTCTTGTTGTTGTTGTGATCTTTTTTCACACGACATATTCTAAATTTAACCCAAGCCGGGCTGGCTCACCTCATGTAATACCGAGCTGAACTTCACCTCGGCAAACCGAGCCAGCTTGGTTAACCGGGACAGCCCGGCTCATGTAATCAGGCCCTTAGGAATTCTGCTCGCACGCGCTTTGAAAAAAACAGGAGACCAGTTTTTTTTTGGGGGGGGGGGGAGGGGGGGTTGAAAACGAATGGACAACTGCCTCCTTTTCGTGTGGAGGCAGATACAAAGCACTTACAAGTAGAACTCTCAACTATCTTGTCCTTCGCAATAACAGAAAATAACACAGTGACCTTGACCTTAAGCACGTGAAATGATAATCCGGCGATTATAATAGGAAAGAAGAACCTATTTCCTTCTGATGACTAATTTGTATGATCGCTTTTTGGATGAGGGTTGTTTCCTTTTTTCCTTCGCCTGCATGAGTTACTCGGGTCACCAGAGGAGAAGGAAAATCCTTCAACGACCAAAACCAGGTTTTTTTAGCATCCCCAACAAACCCATGTTTTCACGTAAACCGCTGGTCACTGAATCTGCTTCTGGTCCGGCTGTCTTCTCAGGCCCTCCGAAGAGAAGCCGCTCTGATCTTCGGTAACCGCACTTCGGGAAAGGAACAAGGTCGGATGATCGTGAATTAAACAATAGCCAAGTGCTTTAGGCGCTGGAATTTACGGCTGTTTTCCTCGTGTTTCTGTTCTCGTTATGACCACTGACCACTGAGTAAAGAGTGAGGAACCTGTGAATTTATACACGGTAGCGGTAGCATGTCAAGTTTGAAGCGTGTGGGGCTGTGTATTTCAAAGAACTGAACAATTGGAAGAAACATGACAACGTTAAGAAACCGAACTGGAAGGTGGCAACCAGTTAGCCACTTACAATACGTAGCAGAATTGAAATCGGGATTTGAACGGGATTTGAATCGGGATCAGAGCAGGATTTGAACCGGGAAATCCACATGCAATTCTGAGGCCTTCCAAGGGTTTAATTTGCCGACGGACGACATGACCCTGCTAAAGATGTGGCGATAAATCTTTTTCTAAAACACCGACAGCCGACAGCTGGAGCGGACAGAAAAGGGGCGACATTTTGTTACAGCGACACTGTCCCCAACAAAACCGGTGACAGGCTGCGGGCTCTAAATCAAGCGATAGAGTGACACCAGAACCTTCCCTTGGAAGGCCTCAATTTTGCGTGTGTTATGTGCGTGCCTTGCTTGTTTAGCTTACGTGTACTTCGTCCGTTATTTTAGGATTACATTATTTTACGTTGCTTTCCATACTACACTTGTCGGTAACTGTGCTCACTCTGTGGGTGGCTCCTTCTAAAATGTTCCGCTGTTGGTATAGGATTTAATGGAGCCGAAACCAATTGTGGAATTGCACGCATTTTACTGAGGCATCCTACTGATGAGCAGTTGCTGCGTTCAGATATTTTCATAAGCAACAATCAATTGCAATCTGTCCTCTTTGAATGAATTCTGGCGCCCTCACCTCTCAGCCACGCCGCCGCTTTAAGATTTACGACGGCGATGTCAACGACAACCCCACAAAGCAGTGATATGATTGGTTCATAGTTGGTAGACTCTACTAACTGCGATTGGTTAAAAGAGAAAAAATAATCGCGCTGCACGTGCAGCACGCATTGTATTTCATATTTTTGCGGTACTATGTGTACACGCATCAGAGAATCTTTTATTCTCTGTTTTCACTCTGAAAACGCTGGTACCAATTTATTTTTAGGATACTTTGCTACTATTGTAAGAGTTAAACGAGGTGGGAAAATCGCGAAAGACTTGAATTGTGCAAAGTTATATTTTGAGGTGACGTTTTCCTTGACGTCGCCGTCGTAGATCTTAAGGTCCCTAATAGGGAGCTTAAAAGCAAGAACGACGACAACGTGATCTGAAAACACAAACTCGCGTTATTGTAATCACTGCGCGCTCATTCCAACTCGATCCGCGAGTAAAACAATCCGGCTGTCAAGGAACAGAATTGGTATGAACGTCGTTAACTGTGTTAAGACGGAGAATGGAAACTTATCTTGTTCCACTCACGTCCTACACTGGTCCGATCCAAAACTTCAGGTTTGGTCATTTCACGTCGCTTTTTAGCCGAGAACGGCAAAGAAATGTACCAAATGATGTAAGACGCACGTGCAGAGCTGTCGGAGCCATTGTTTTTCGCATTTAAACATTTTTTTATGGCGTTCTCGTTGTCGTCCGTTGTCGACGCGGGTCGACGTCGTGGTTGCTGATTGAGTTGTCTTGTGGTAGTCCCGGGGGGCGCTTACCATTTACACGAACCATCCGGGTGGAAATTGTAGGTGTAAGTATTAAATGATGCAGCTTGTCCTAATGAAAGGTGGATAACGAACGAAATTTACTGGTATCAACATGAAAGCCAAAAAAGAACAGAAATAAACACTGATTTTGCCGATGCATCATAATTTCCGAAAAGTTCCTATTCGACGTTCCAACCGGAATTTCCTGGTTTTCCGTGTAAATGGTAAGGACCCCCGAATTCCACTCGAGCTCGCCTATGTAAATAGCTGACTGTTTGCCTCTTGCCAGTTGAGGTTTTTAGCCATGTTTCCACTCTTGGTCTCTCGCAACTGACGAGTCTTTCATATTCGTGACGATTTTCGCCCTGCTTTCCGACAATCTGAACGTATGCGGGAACATGAGGTTAGTCCCACTACAGATAAAATCAGTTTATGACCTTTTGCCATCTATCGTTTCTCATGTTTAACCACTGACAATTAAGAGACTTGTTCCTATCATATCAAGCACGTCCGATCTATAAGATAAAAACAAGATATGGCATGCAGTTTTTCTAAAATAAAATTTTAATTGGCTGAATCCAATATCGGGACGAAAATTGGCACTTAAAACATTGTGAAAGCAATTACGCTGCTATAATCCAGTTTTTTTTGCATTGGGTAATCTTTTACGAATACCCCCAACCGCACTAGTCCGTTGAATTAAATTGACGGACACGAGACCTCGTCAGGCAATGTTGCTTCTTCCATTCTCTTACAGACAGCACTGGCTAACGCTCTGAGTCTCTATGAAAGGGCTTGCTAACAGGATGCACTATCTACCGAAACCCCACTACTGATCATGGAGTATATGGGAACACAATTTAATCGGCCCGATCCAGTTCCCCCGCATGAGTGAAGAGGGCTTTGTTTTCTTTGTAGAGTGGGCATTGAAGGAAGAGGGCGGAGACACATGCAGCGAGAGGATGACAATCATAAATATTTCCCTTCCAATCAGTTTATCTTGTTTTAATATCCCTTCACCAAGTGATAAAGCACAACATGAAAAAATCAGTTGAAAAATATAAATAGACTGGCAGAGAACGCGGAAAACAAAAGGAAATGAACACTGGAGGAAAAGGAGCACTTGAAAAAGAGTTATAACTTTAGACGAGTCTGTGCTCCGGTAGATTCTCCTTATTCAAGCCTTTATACGATGACTGATATCTTCTACGTTCTTCTTGTAAGAGCTTTCGTGATATATTGAAGCCGTTCCGTTTCCTCTGTTCAAAGCTAAGTGCTCTTTGGAAGAAAACTTTCACGCACTACCATTGAAATGCCGAAAGCTATGGAGAAGAGCTTTCCTGTGGTCTGTCCATTATTACGTTCAAGGAGGGCATTCAATGAATGCACGTAACTGAAATCGTTTTCTTTCTCCGAGCGCAGTCTTTCGATTTCAAACGATTACAAGTGTTTGTTCCCTTTAAAAAATTGGTTTGTGTTCCCTTGTTCCCAAAATTAATTCCGAACTTGTTCCCAGTAATAATAATAATTAATTAATAATAGTAATTTATTCACTTATATAGCGCCCTTTAACATTATAGAATGATCAAAGGCGCCCAGCTTTTTTATCCCTAAAACGATTTATGTTCCCTTGTTTCCTGAGATATTTTGTCTTTGTTCCCCTGTTCCCCAGTTCAAATTGGCTATGTCCCCTTGTTCCCCCAAACCCCTGGGAGACCCTCACAAGTTGGGTGTAGCTCCGTCGTCCATCCGTGCGCACACATTACTCGACTGAGGTCAAGTGAACTAACAAGAATATCTATTGCCTGTCTTTGAAGGCAATATTGAATGCATTCTTGTCCGCAGGCTACTTTGTAGGCAACAGAAGCAATTTATGTTCAGACATAAAGTCATGGGGACCATGCATAAGCAAGGCGCCCGCCATTACTTGTGTCTATCAAAACGGAAATAACTATCTCCGAGATCCTAAGCGTTGCAAAAACTGATATAGCCGATGTTTTCGTATCGGCGTACTACTATATTTTGGGGCCAAAACGGACTCCTGGTGAAAAAATACACACTAAAGTATACCGCGCAATGTTTGTGTTCCATTGGTCATCACAAACAGGGAAGAAGGAATGATTACCGCTTCATCATTACAAAGAGATCTGCTCACTGTCCAAGTCTTATTTCCACTGAATGCATTCCTTGTATTATACTTACAAAAATGAAGGGTTCTTTTTTAGCAATTCCAAATAATTTACTGGTGATGCTTTTTGCACAGGAAATAACAGATTTTGCAATGCACAACAAAGTAAGATAGCTAAGGGCAAGGCCCGCGCAGGGGAGGGGCCGGGGTGCCCTGCCCCCTCCCCCTCCCCCCTCCCCCCACTTTCCGTCAACAAAACGTCAATAAAGTAATTCTTGGTTTGCACGTGACTTCAAAAAAATTAAAATTGAAAGGTAAACAGACATTTGAGTTTTATATTCACTAGACAAAAGACATTTTAAAAATATACTTGCTTGCGAGTTTTCATCTCGATAGCGTGCTTTGTTTGGAAAATAAAGCAGCTTAAATTTCAGGGCCCAGTTGTTCAAAGCCCGGTTAAGCTAACCCTGGGTTAGAGTGAACTTTGATTATAGTTTCTTTACAAATTCACAAAGATTTTCCCGAAAGATTTTTGCTCGTCACTTGTGACTTACACTTTTCTTCCGCTTCGGCCTAAAACCGCTTTTTGAGAGTGTTTTCAGAGGGCGAAATTAAAACGTCGATTAATTTTTAATCGAGGGTTAGCGTTAATCGGTTTTCGAACAACCGGGCCCAGGGTTTTTTTTCAGACAGCGTGACATTGAGGGTCTCCAGGGGTTTTGGGGAAGAAAGAGAACATGGCTAATTTGAACTGGGGAACGGGAAAAAATACAAAAAATCTAAGAGAACAAGGGAACATAAACCATTTTAATGATCAAAAAGCTGGGAACAAGTTCCGAATTAAATTTTGGAACAAGAGAACACAAGCAAATTTTTCAAGGAACAGGGAGCATCCTCACATTGAGACCGCAGGCTGCCGAGGAACAGGCCAGAAATATGAAAACATCGAGCCACATTGTGGTTTTGAGCTCTGAACAACCAATATGTTAAGACAAGTGTTTATGCGAATGCTTACTAGTTCAGTGGAGCGAGAACAGGTTTCAAGACAGCCAAAGTAAACTCCAGATGTTTTCGCTGGTTTCCGGCCGCCACACTGGTGTCCTCATGAAGGACACCAACATGGCGTTTCCACATTTAACTCTATAATTTTGAGAGCTTCATTCTTCCGAACAACTGAAGTACGAGGTGTCGCACAGGCCTCAGACTTTGACACGTTGTTTCTTTATTGACCTTCTACAATATCTCAAGCGTGACGAGAAACTAAATTTGCGTGACGTGCAAAGCAGAATAAACATGCGACGAAAATATTAAAAGAAATACCAAAATGTACTATTAATGAGCTTTCCCCGAGATACGATAAAAGATTACTTAAATTTTATAGCAAATATCCACGCGGCCATCGCTAAATTATATATATGCACGACGTATCAATAAACACTGGCTAGGAAGTTATGGAGCAAGCTATACTTATACGAAAATAGAAACAAAAGATTGAAAACTGACATATCGATCCCGCAACGCCGATGGCACACACAGCTAAACGACTTGATCGAAGGCGACAAAACCTAACTACAACTAACAGCACGGATAATACAGAAACTGAGAAAACTTAGGTGTAATCGAATTAAAGGGCAAAATCATAGCCCAACTGTAACGCAAGGTCACGCAGTCACGCACTTACAATGTACGAAGAATCGCTCCTCGTCAGGAGTCTAAAATGGCCATGATATTTCCGTTCTTCCCTTTTGTAATTCTTTCTATTCCCTCGGTGCTAAACTGACGAAGAAAAGTACAATTTTGGAATATAATCGCTAACGTGACCAAAACCTTCGTCCAGTACGGCCATTTTGTCACTTTTCATTTCTATCACGCAATTCACGCGATGGTCAGCCAGAACGCCACTAAACAATAGACTTAAATCAGCAAACCAATGGCTCTGCACGGGCGTTTCAGTTAAAGTTTCGCACATTTCTTTCCCGTTCACTGCCAATCTGTAACGTAAAATGACCGAATCTGAAGTTCTAAGGACAAGGCGAGCACACAACGGCATATTCATAGGGCAAAATCTGTAGTTTGTTAGTTTTTTATTTTTTTAATATGATCATGTATATATTTGAATATGTTTAATGATATTTTTATCCCCCTTTTCAATAACATTATTTTTACTGATCACCGGTTTACACCAGGAAATCCTTTGATCTTGCTGATCGGTCATTTATCAGTCTAATGTATATATATTATTGTTATGATTATTATTGTTATTGTTATTATTTTGATTTAGTTTCCTACTTTGGAACACCGTTCCTCTCAATGCAGTGCCTGGATAGTTCGGATAGTTTGAAGAAGTCGACTTAAATGGAATAATCACGAAAAACTTTGAAAAACGTGAACTAGCAATTTTAAAGTGCTACCATGATGAAAAAATCACTTCTCGTTTTTCTTCACATTTCGAAATACTTGTGTCGAATGCTCAGCAGGTGATTTTTTTTTTGCAGTAATTTCGAGAGGAAGACTGTTTATTTTAACTGCATTTTTTGATTTAACGGTCCGCGATTACTTGGTGCGGTTCCGACCGATAAGCCCTCAGAGAGCTGGATCGAGGAGAAAGTGACGTCATTTACTCACTAGCTTAAAAATGCAGCGTGTGAATGCGGCTTAATTAGTATGCAGAACACGGATTTGACCATCTGAAAGCAAAAAACTCCCGTGCTGCATACTAAATAAGCCGCAATCACACGCTCCACTTTTAAGCTGGTGAGTAAATGACGTCACTTTCTCTTCGATCCAGCTCTCTGAGGGCTTATCGGTCGGAACCGCACCAAGTAATGGCGGACCGTTAAATCAACAAATTCCTGTCAAAATAAATAGTCTTCCTCTTGAAATAATTGCATAAAATCTCGGATACCGAGTTTTCGGCACAAGTACTTTCGAAATGTGAAGAAAAACTAAAAGTGATTTTTGATCGTAGTAGCACTTTAAATGTCGTTTTCGTGGACGTCGCCGTCCTAGATCTAAGTTCCCTAATATTATGATATGGACCTACAACCAGGCACACGAACGGACTTCAGGCTTTTTTAAATCGGCGTCTAGATAAGTAGTCAATCCGCAGCCCGCATTTTATACCCAGTCTGCGTTCTATGCCCGGTCTGCGTTTTGTACGTATACCCGGTCCCCGTTTTTATACTCGGTCCGCAGCGTGCGTAGGGTGTGACTAATCTGGATCGGACACTTTTAGTGACCGGTCATAACAGGACTCTGGTCCACCTATATTCCGGCTAGACCACCTCCACGTGGTGCACCCGGGTTTCGGCAAAGCAGTCTGGCCGGGGACCGAGTAGGGGACGGTATAATCCCTGGGCCTGCCCGAAGATTGGAAGTTATTGGAATGTTCCGGGGGGCATCATTGAGAAGGATTGATATCTGCCTATTGTTACAAGGTATGGGACCTTCCCCAGACAGAAAAGGATGCCGAAGGAGTTGCGACCTCGGATCATTTTAGCAAAAGACAAGCATGAGTTCACAACTTATCAGCACCAGGGTTCAAGCCCCTGCTACATCTATGTCCTCATCTACTCTGTCAATTCATACTGAAACCAATGATGGGGTAGACCTAAACCCAGCTGGACGGCCTGCCCCTGATATGGGCAATGGTAGAGGGGACAACTTTATTCTCCGAAAACTTAAATTTGTCATCAGCACCTTCAACGTTCAGACACTAAACATGTTGTCGAAAAAGCAAGAATTAGTTTACCAAGCGAAACAACATGGTATCGACATCATTTGTCCTCAAGAACATCGTATCATCCATGCTGAAACACTTCT
Source organism: Astreopora myriophthalma (assembly GCA_014634185.1). Taxonomy (NCBI): domain Eukaryota; kingdom Metazoa; phylum Cnidaria; class Anthozoa; order Scleractinia; family Acroporidae; genus Astreopora; species Astreopora myriophthalma. Next base: position 427,756 of record BLFK01000980.1, on the reverse strand, counting down.
TCGCGAGAATGTCAACGGGTACGCCTTGATAACCTGCTCAGCTTGGAGGAACATCAGAAACGCAAGCACTGGAGGCTTCGGCTTTCTTCTTTCTCCCAGAGCTGTGAAAGCCACCAAGGACATCTTAAAACATAACGACAGACTTACACAAATCACTCTTGATGGTAACCCCAGGACTACTATCATATGCTGCTATAGCCCGCACAACGAGCAACCAGGAGACGAGGTCAAATCCTTTTACAACGAACTTGCCTCAGTCATGGACACTATTCCTGCTCACAACTTCCTCTTGCTTGGAGGGGACTTCAACGCACAGTTAGGCCCTGATGTTGCACACTTCACTGCAGCTTCTTCTACAAATAGGAATGGTAACTTGATGGTCGACTTCATGGTGCAATTTAACCTTATAGCCACCAACACATCTTTTCAGCATCGAAAAGGCAGACTGTGGACTCACCAAAGACCTTTTGGCCAGATGGTCCAGCTAGACTTCATCCTTGCGAGGCGCAGGTGGATTAACTCCATTAAGAACTCTAGATCATACAACTTTTTCGAAAGTGTTCGATCCGATCATCGAATTGTTTCCTCAATCAATCAATATCAATCAATACTTTATTTGATAGAGCAGGTTGGGATTACAAAATTACTAATAGAGTAATAGTTGCATCGGCAGCTATGAGCTGATGTGGACCTGCTATGAGACTATCTAAGATATGTAAAATAAGTTATAACTAAAAAAAAAAACAATCATAATTGCAATCACTCCAAAGCTTAGTTACAAAAGAAGCTGCCATAGGTATAACTTAAGATAAATAATTAATAAATAATAGACTTAAATAGGGAACTTGATGAATCCTGATATTAATAGTAAATAAAGTCATCATTCTTGTTTGAGATTACAATGGCTTCCTTATTGAAAGAAAAATTAAGAATATCTTTTGAGTGCTTCCTAATTATTGCTTTAAACCCTTCTTTGCTAACATTACATGGTTTAGCTTTTTTATTTATAAAGTTCCATATATTTGGGCCTCTATATTGAAGGGAACTTCTGCCAAGTTCAGACTGCACCCTAATGATATTAAATTGATTACAAAATCTTTGTGATCTGGATGATAATGAAAACATTTCTAAGATTTGGCTGGGAGCAGTCCCTGCAAAAATTTGATGCATCTTAAGTAATATACGTCTTTTATATAAATAACTAATAGGGAGCCAGTTACACTGAAGCAAACATGAGCTGCTTTCTTGTGAAGAGGGAAGACGATTAATTATACGACATGCACGAGCATGAATATGATCTAAACTATTAAGTCGTGATTGGGAACAATTTCCCCACACAGATATTCCATAAGTTATGCTTGGTATAATTGTTTTAAAATATATTTCTTCCAAAGTTGACTTAGGTAAGTATGACATTCTCCTCAGCGCACCAATTTTTTTGGAAAAAGAAGCTTTAACAGCGTCTACTTGGGAGTGCCACGAAAGTTTATTATCAATTGTAACACCCAGACAGCTTGTAGAGTTGACAAACTTCACAAAACCAGAGCCAAATTGCAAAGGCTGCAAAGGGCCAATAAACTGCTGCTTTGCCAGAATCATAGCTTCAGTTTTTAAAGGGTGAATAGTCAATTTGTTTAGAGAGCTCCACTTAGATATCTGTGACATCATAACATTCAAAGATGAGATAACTTGGTCGATACTTAAACCAACTGTGTAAAGTGTAGTATCGTCAGCATACATTATGGATGAGCCATCATCCTGCACGTGTATGATTAGCTATAGGAAAAGTAAATCTCCTAGACATGATCCGATGAAAATGGTTGATTGGAGACGAGTATCAAGCGATGACCAACTCTCTGACCTGTACGCCGTTACGGTGTTCAACAGATTTAATGCCTTAATTGAGCAGGAAGAGGATATGACTGTCTCAGAGAAGTACGATGCATTGATTG
>BLFK01000980.1:410804-413304 GCA_014634185.1 Astreopora myriophthalma | reverse complement strand
AGTAGTGTTCAACCCACCGCACCGCAGCACCGGTGGAGCTTCGGGTATGTTCGGGGTATGTTCGGGGTATGTTCGCATTACTTTCGTGACTAATCGGTAGTACGCGAGAGGACACGCGAGAGCAGGTAAGAGAAGCTGGCGAATTTATGAATGTTTACAAGAGCGTGATGCATCCAACTGACACGGAAATAAGCCCATTTCAAATTGATCTTTCCAGCAGTTTGAGCTCTTTTATTGTAAAACAGTATGTCTTTGAGAAGAAATCTGAGCAAATACGGTGTGTCATCTTCGCACGCGGACGAAGACACTCTTCCCACAGCCACTCAAACGAGCTTCTTCCAAAAGGGCCGCGAGTTCGAAAGTCGGTATGTTAACCATCATTACACGGAGGAGGAGCGAGAGAAGCTTGGCACGTTTGAGAGCGTGGACTACCTGCCTCCACACAGCGCTGTCTACAAGGTTTGTCGAATTTGTATCTTTCGACAAGTCTATGAAATATCTAGGTCTCGTACATGACGGCCCAAACTCAGGCTTTGCTGCCAAGGATTTATAAGTGAAAGACAAAACGCACAGTTAGGGCACTTTCACTTACAGAGGTATCGCTGACTACTTCCCTCGTGGAGCCGGTTTCAAAAAGATTTCCGTACAGGTCCCTACTTCATTATGAATGCATATCCCTAGCAAAACTCTATTCACGCTCGTTCTTTTTGGAAAAGGGTTACGGTAGGAATATGCATGTATAATTAATGTCGGGAGCAGTACGGCAATCCTTCCCCGGTTTCTTTCAAGCCTGATTAAAGCTCAGGTCAATGGAACTATTTATGGTTTTGACAAAAGGGGTACGTAGGAAGTATCAAGGGTGAAGACAGGTCAATTTGTGATTGTCAATACAGTATGTAGTGCCACACTCCTCCGATATCAGTACAGACTGGGTAAGAGTTGAAAACTCCCTTTCAAAAGTCAATGCTGAAAATAATTTCCTACTACTGCAGATTTTTCAATGACATAATTGTGGTCCTTGGCTAGATGAGTCTGTTAAAGAGGGTCCTCTTTCATAACAGTCCACTTCAAAAAGGGGATAGGGTGTGGCTGGGAGAGGCCTTCAAAGTTTGGGGTCCCCTTCATAGGAAGAAAAAACTATCCTCCTGAGATTAGGTAGAAGGTGTCATTCGTTTTCTTTGGGGGAGTGGGGGGGGGGGGGCTTGGGAGGCTGTTGGTGAGGGATTGTACACAACAATAATCCAATCAAAAAATTCTATATAATGACATCTAGAATGTAGAAAAAATGGTGTAACACCAACAATGTCCATGATATTTGCTTAAGATTTAAAATGCTATTTATAACTAATCAAGGGAAATTAATCATTTTAACCTTTTTGCCATGCAAAGCATGACATATAGTATTTTAATAATAATAATAACTTACAGTTTAACAGTGATTAGGATGATCATGACAGTGACGGTGATGACGATGACGATGACGATGATGATGACGATGACGATGATGATGAGGATGAAAGATGACAATGACAATGACTTAATGATACTTGTCAAGATCCTCAGTCATGTTTTATGACCTATTTAATCTCATCTTTGGATATTTCAGAACTGGTTAAAGCAGCAACCATCCCGCCTGGATTGGGATCGCTGGGTCATGATGGGAATGATTGGTTTCACTGTTGGGTTCATTGGCTTTCTCATGCATCAACTTATTGATGTCATATCAGAGTAAGATGATCACTTCTTTATTATTGTTTTATTATGTAAATATACCAAATGTATTCTTTTATCTTAATTTTGTATGTGATAGTTTAATTGTAGTTTTCTGTCTGGTTTGTACTTTATTATAGTTCTTGTCTTAGTTGAGGACCCATCTATGAATCACTTTCCAGTGATGTTGGCTTCCTCATTAAAGATTGATTATAATAGTTCAGTTTTTCAAGGTTGAGTACATTTAAACTATTTGGAGAAATTGAACATTGACTCCTCCAGAAACCTGTGGGTCAGCTGGCGATGACCACTTTTAGCAAACAAGCAACTGTAACTTACCATGGACAATTTTGTAAATACAGGTGCCTTCTGGTGACTCAAATCTCATGCTATCTTGAACCAAAATTGATCAGCCCTGGATTTCCCCCCATGCATTTACAATAATGTTACCTCAACTAACTTGAAGCTCATGCAAACTTGAAGTAATATTTTTGTCCCCTCAGATCATTTTCACAATTTTTTCAGTAAGTTAAATCTGTTATCAAAGTGTAATCAGTTAAACATACTCCAGAACATTGAATTTATTTTGCATCAAACTGCATAGCATGCTATATAATTCATCTGTCTAGCCCTTTTTAATTATACAGAAATTCTATTTTTACTGTTCCTTTGCAATCAATCTGTTTGAACATTTCATTTTCAGTTATATATGATTTTATCTTGATGGCTCAAATTTTCTGATTTCCATTCAAGTTCAAGTGACTGAGGGTCATCTGTAGATATTCTTACT
>BLFK01000980.1:400804-403304 GCA_014634185.1 Astreopora myriophthalma | reverse complement strand
AGTAAAGGCAGCCCGCGCCAAGCGCGGGAAAGCGAGAGTGACAAAATCGCAATTGGTTTTGCAGGTTTGCATCTAATTGGCTGAAAAAGTTCACAAAAGTTTTTTATCCAATCGCGGTGTTCTCCCTTGTTTTTAGCACAACAGGTAAAACGGCTTTTCAAACCGGTAAACAGACATATTTTCCTTTAAGGCTGATTCACACGAGCAACGCAAACGCAAATGCAAGCGCAACCGCAAGCAAACATACGTGTGAACTACCACAACGCAAACGCAAGCGCAAGCGCCAACGCAAGAAATGGAACATTTTTCATTTCCTTGCGCTTGCATTTGCGGTTGCGTTTGCATTTCACACGTGTGAACCAGGGCAACGCAAACGCAAACGCAAGCGCAAGATGAACAACACTCGTTCCATGCCTTCGTCCGCCATATTTTATCTCGTTCCCAGAGTCCTCGCTTCCCGACTGCTGTTCTAGGGTAACGCGGACTGTGGGAACAAAATTGCCGCCATCTTGGGGTACTGAAATGCGCGTGCGTATGTCATTCCGCTTGCGTTTGCGTTCGACGTGTGAACGTCTCTTGCGCTTGCGCTTGCATTTGCATTAGCGTTTGCGTTGCTCGTGTGAACCAGCCTTTAAACTTTCAAGAATTCCAAGCAATTTTAGGCGGTTATTAGTGGTGCTGCGGGCGGCCAATTGTACTTGTTACCGCCTGAAAAGGAGAAGCATGCAATCGCAGGGCAAACCAAGGCCGAAACCAAAGGAATTGCGCAACTACTTTCGACATTCAATTTAAGACCGCTTCAACACTGATACTCAACACTGTCTTTTTTAGGATTTGTTCAATTCGGCTTTTGAAGGCTTCAGGTATCAAGGCGATTTTGGCTTGTTTAAAGCGGAGAAGAATATTTTGTTTCAGGCAAGTACTTACCACTAACAAAGTGAGAAAGTATGAAAAGGAAAAGTATCAAATGCATTTTCGCTGACAAAATACTGCTTTCCGTAGCGGAGTTACGGGTTCAAAGTCGGCCAAAGTCCGATATATTCACTGCAATTTTAGTCGTGTTTGCTCCCCATCCAATATGGCGTCATTATCCGTGAAAAGGTCTATTCTGAGCAGTGAACGTCAGCTATGTTCTGCATTGAAATGTCGTAAGTACGAACAGGATGAAGAGTTACCTCCCACTACTCCGTCAAGGAAGGCTCGATTGCCAGCCGCCAGCCTACGCTCTGGACCGGCCGTTTAAACTGACATTCGCAAGTAAGCTTGTAACTATCCACTTAGCTCATGTAGCAAAGGAAGAAGTTAGTCGTGTCGTCAAGATGGTGGGCTGAATACTTAGACGGTATGCTTGATTGGCATTTTCAGTCTTGTTGAAACTAACTGTTATTTCAGATTAGCCATGGTATTGGTTTAAACATCCTGGCCTTTATTCCAACTGTTATTCTTGGAATCATTGGTGGATTGCTAGGAGCTGTATTTACGTTCATTAACTTAAAGGTACAACAAACTAAGTTTCTCTAGCCATAATTTTGCTTGCCAAAATAATGCCATTTCGCGCGATTTTTGTTGCCGCGTATAATGCGAGGTCGGAAAAGTCGGCCGTTACAGCGAAAGAAATTGCTCCTTTTAGCTCACGCGACCCTCGAGTAAGACAAGTTGCCAGAAAAGTTGCAGCTGCTTTGACTTAGCCCCTATCACGCAACTTGTGACACGATGTACTTATCACGCAGCGTGAAACTTGTCACGCATGTCACGTGTCACGCAACGTGCAACTCGTGCCACACAAATTTTTGCGACGAAAAAGTGTTTGCGACGAAAAACTGTTTACATCCCAGGTTAAAAACCTTTCGTCTTTCCCCCCTCAGATTGCAAGATTTAGAAGGTCCCAAATCGGCAAAATCAAGTCTAAACAACTGAAGAATGTCGCCAAACTATCTGAACCAATTTTAATTATGGTATGTACGAGAATTAAAAGGGTACTTTTCAAATTGTTAGTGGTGATGATGATGACAATGACGACAACCATGACGATGACGATGACGATGGGTCAGCATTAGATAACAGGGTGAAAGCAGATTTCTGCGCCCGCGATAATGAGAACCTCCACTAAACTAATTGTTTTTACCCCGACCCCTGGTCACTGAATCGGCTTTACCCCATGTTGTCTAATACTAACCACGATGATGATCTGATCACTCTCGATTCACCGATTACTATAAGTGAAAATAAAATCGTTGCAGTCACAAGCTGAAGCGGAAAGAACATTAACCAATCGCATTTCTCGTTCTCGTGTGTTGAGATTTAGTTTATTCAAGATTTCTCTTGTGTTTGTGATTCAGGCAGTGTGTTATTTCACTAGATCGTGATGGGCGGAGGCTTGAGAGTAAACGGAGGAATTATGTGTGACCCGCTGTTTGACTTTCTATGCTCCGTAACGCTCTTTGCTTCTCAAGAGCCCCGAAAACTTCAAGTGCCTCGCAAAGCGAATTATGAACTGAAC
>BLFK01000980.1:390804-395804 GCA_014634185.1 Astreopora myriophthalma | reverse complement strand
GATTTACTTCCTTCTCGCTTGTTGGTCAGCTGGTACCGCCATTTCTAGCGGTTTGGTCGTGCCTATGTTGTGAGTATAAACTTTGTTTACACCCCTCAGCAACGAATGACGGTTGAATACCATCGCTTCTCTCCTCCATCTGAATGTCGCTTGAAAAGTCGACGAATCCTCGGCGTTCGTTTACTACGGTGCTGCGACTTTGTTGAAAGCGAGGTGGGAGGTAAATTCAGTTATTTCACAATAGGTAGGTTGCGAGATAGCAAAAGGTTTCTCAACAGGTGTTCAAGATTTTAGCAGTGCTTTCTTGAATAGTGGAGAAAGCGAGTCATTGGGGAGTTTCAGCAACAACAGAAACAACGCTCCCGAAAATGTCACTTCAGAACAAAAACCTGCGCTATGGTAACTGGGCTTTACCAATATTGGCGAACTATCCTGAAACGTAATAGGTTGGAAGGGCGTTGAAGTTAGGAAAGACAATGAAAATTTTACTACATTGTCCTCGCATTCTCTTCAAAACCTTGAATTTGGGTATTTTACATGCTATTTTGTAGAAGATGACGAAAAAGTGCATCCGCAGTGCCGCACGTGCGGGGCGTGCGGACCACACATTGACTAGTTTTCATATGTCGGGAAAATCCCAGACGATTGGGGATTTCGCTGTTTCTCCTTCGTCCCAGATTGGACCGACTAATGAAGACTGGAAATCGTAGACATCACCAACTGTCTGGGATGGTCCGCGCCAACCTTGAATCGGGAAAATCACGCCTGCGTTTCAATTTTACCGACGCGTGTCCCAGATTTCGGCGATCATTCCCGACATGAAAACTCAAAGGTTGTTTACCATCGAGCGGAAACCGGTTGGTCTCTGGTTTGTCTGGGGAAAGTCTGTTGGGATCGGCGTTTTCCATTTGCAAAGTCCTCTATAATTTAGGGAGAGAGTCTGGAACGAAACGAAACCGCGAGGAAAAGCAAATGGAACACGCATTTTCCATTCGGAAATTCCGGTTGAAAATTTTGGACCACCTTTCAAGACGTTCCGAAAAAATGTTGGAAATTTTCCGGTCGGGCACACCAACTAGTCTTATCAGTTACATTCCAACCGAAGTCTCCGGATTTGTTTGGGTAAATGGTAAAAAACCAAAGTTGTACTGTCGGCGACCTTGGCGATGAATTTATCTCGGCACCAAGCCTAAAATTGGCCCAGTTCCAATCTGCCATCCAAATCTGGGACGGTCGGGAAACTGCGAAATGCCCGATCGTCTGGGACTTTCCCAACCTATGAAAACTAGGCTCAACTATTGCTCAGTTTTGCGAGCTCATTCAAGCAATGATTTTGTAGCGTTGCCGTTATGGTTACTTACGAATTCCCTCATCGATGCAATGTTGTTACTTGATGCGGTACCGCTAACGAAACCGCTGGAAAATTCATTTCGTCATCAAAAGCATTCTTTAGTAATGTAAATGCGATCTTTTCAGATTTATTGGCGGAACATATGGCCGTATTATCGGAAGAGCAATGGTGGATTTTTTCGGAGTTCATTCCACAGGTACGCGTAGTGTAGAATATTTTTAACCTGTGTCACAGTTAGACGTTCTAAGAAGTTTATTAATATTTTTTACGCTACGAAAGTGGAGCCAACTTTATCTTGTAAAGACTTATTTTATGTCGACTAAAGTAATAGATGGAACAGTCGTCTTGTGCGAGGAAGAAGCAATTCCATCGAAGGTTTGTTTGTGCATAATGTCACCACGCTATGTTGGTGTCCTTCAGCAGCGTTGTTGTCCCTGAACCTTGTTGTAGCCTTGGAGAAAGCTCGCTCTTGGAAACGAAGCCGGGAAACGTAAGGGAGATAGCTTGATTAGAGGCTTGCCGTGTTGGTGTCCCAAAGTAATCTTCCGTCCATTGACCTCCATTCTTACACAAATCTTTTCTTTTATTTCGGTTAAAAAACCCATCACCTGTGTGAAAGACCAAGATTTAGGGAATGAAAACGGTGCTTAGCACTTTAACCACCTCAAAGTTTCATCTGCAGCATATCTATATATATATAAGGCAGTTTTCACTTGACTGTCGAAAGCAATTACGTCATTTCTTTGTTTTTGGTTTTCGTCTGCCCTCTGATTGGAACAAAGCGAACTTTTCAACCAATCAGATGCAAACCTGAAACCAATTGCTACTTTGTCACTCTGCGTTTACTTGCTTTGCGTTCTGATTGGCTGGTAATAAAGTCGTGGATTACTTCGATTTGTGGTTAGTTTGAGGGTGACTGTATTTCCTTCAGGACTGATTGGGGTGTTAATTCCTTGATTTTTGGTTTTACGGCAGTCAATTGAAAGCGGTTCCATCACTTTTTTTTTTTCTTCTGGAAATTATGCAAAGAAATTGAAAACAAGGTTATTTTTCTCAAGGTTACTGGGCGTGGATGGACCCAGGAGCGTTTGCGCTCATCGGAGCGGCATCGTTCTTTGGCGGTGTATCAAGACTGACCATGTCATTGACAGTGATTATGGTGAGGGCTAAATTCATATGGAACGTTATTTTTCTACTTATTACAAATTGAATTCCCCTCCCTCCGCATCCATCCCAAAACCCCGTTGTCACCGAAACCGCTGGTCACAGCATTCTTGCTTCAGTCGATATTATCTGGTGCTTTCCATTTAAACGACCTGACGAACGAACGGCAGCGAGGCTGAAGGTGACCTGTTTATGCTTTTCTGATGTATCGGTAACTGATCGTGCTGTTTTAATGCTAACTAGTTTGCAGTTACTAAAGAAAACAATGAGGTTTGTAACCAAACAGAGTCACATCCAGGCTCGCTATCACCTGGAGGGCCGTTTCCTGAAAGCCCCGAAACTTTTCGGGCGTATTTCGGTAGCCATGATTCTCTCCGTATCTTGAAATGGAAGCGATTTAAGCCATGAAACTTTGCAGCTGATTTGCTCGGTCCTATCTTGAAAGCACGCTAACAGACTAGGTTTTCAGAATAAGTGGATGGCAATTTTATAAATTGCATTCCGGGTCTGCAAACGTTTGGGTCTTTCTGCAAGTACCGGAAAGCTTTGTATTTTTAGTAACTTGGGAATAGTCTTTATTTGGAGTTGTTTTGTTTCCTGTCTTTTATTTCTTTTGTTTTACGTAAGCTTACGTAATCTGTGCTCCGGTACTCACAGAAGCTGCCAAACGTTTCGGGACTTTCGAGAAGCAGCAGGGGCCAGTTTCTCGAAAGCCCCGAAAAGTTTCCGGGCCTGAAAAGCAATTTGTAAAACTGCGATCCGCTTATTCCGAGAATCTGGTCTTTTAACATGCTTTCAAGATAAGAAAGAGAAAACTAACTGCAAAGTTTCAAGGCTGAAAACGTCTTGTGTTGCAAGATACCGCGAGAATTATGGCTCCCGAAATACGCCCGAAAACTTTCGGGACTTTCGAGAAACAGGCCCGAGGCCCCTGGTCAGTGACCGAGCATTCAACTGTCAAATGGACTATTCTGACCGCTGGCCAAGTAAATGAACATGCACACGCACCTTTCTGAACTGGAATTCATTGTCGAGTCATCCTTTTTTGTTGTTGCGTTTTTTCTATTGCAGATGGAGATCACGAATGACATCCAGTTCTTGTTGCCAATCATGGTCGCCATTATGGTGGCGAAGTGGGTCGGCGATTTCGCTACTCATCCCTTGTACCATGCATTGTTGGAATTGAAGTGTATTCCATTCCTCGATTCTGAGCCAGTCATCCTCCACGAGGGATCCAAAGCGTAAGTCTTACTAAAGAGCGAAGTTGTAAATGGTTTGAACTCAGGGGTCATATCTTATACCATGAGTGACTTAGGTAAGAGTGTTCCTCTGTGCTTAGCTTAATTCCTTGCACAACGAGACCAATCTGGCTTCCTGCATCTTCCCTTAGTTACCGCTACCTGTTAAACATTTGCATCCAGGTGGTTTTATCTTGTGGCTCTTCAAAAGAAAATCGGGGACTAAATGAGAAGTACAAAGTCTTGTCTTGAAATGGAAACTGTAGCAAGTTCATTATTTTGCTCTGTTTCTAGGATCAACTTAGAGTTGTTTAAAGCTGGAGACGCAATGTCAACGCCGGCAATTGTAAGTGACAGTAAGTAATAAATAAGTAAATAAATAAATAAATAAATAAATAAATACTTAACTGACCAGTCTCCTGGAAGGGCTTTTCAGGGCCAATGAAACAAATACTACACATGAACATAACAGAGTTAAGAATCCCAATGGCATGAGGCAGACCAGTTGGCTTAGCTATATAAAAGCACAGCTGAGGAGTTGAACCAGAGACTACATAGAACAACTCTAGCAAGTAGTTAGAGCGCGAATTGAACTCAGGTCCTGCGGATTTCAAGTCATGCGCCTTAAGCGCTCGGCCACGCTGCCTGATAGTCGTGTAGAGAAATACCCCATCGTTATTGCTCTTTTTGTAATAAGCCAACTTGGAGTTTAATGAATCGTCCCAGTGGATTTGCGTTCTCGAACTTATCTTTTCCTTTGGTCATGATAAATACCTCTTACTAACCTCGTTTTATCGCGCTGTACTGCTTTGCGCTCGGGCCGTAAATTGAACTTGAAAAACAAGTAGCCGTAACTTACAGTGCGGCCCGAGAAAACAAGGTTAGTAAGATATTTATTACATCTCTTGGTAAGGAATCGACTGAACAGGAAAGCACACTCCGAAATTTAGCGGCCGTGCTGTAGAATACGGCCCGCTAAATTGGCCAATCATAGCGCGCGTACTATCTGAGAGAGAGAATAATAACTTGTGTCAACTGACGAAATGATCCTCACACTTGCTGGACAATTTAAGCAATTGCCTCATATGCACTTGAAAAATTCAAGTGACTCCAACGGGATTCGAACCCACGACCTCTGCGATGCCGGTGCAGTGCTCTTACCAACTGAGCTATGAAGCCACACAGTTGAGAGCTGGTCAATTTGCTGGGCTCATGCGTGTTTCCCCGTGAAAGGAATGGATGAAAGA
>BLFK01000980.1:372830-390794 GCA_014634185.1 Astreopora myriophthalma | reverse complement strand
GTTCTTGTTGCCAATCATGGTCGCCATTATGGTGGCGAAGTGGGTCGGCGATTTCGCTACTCATCCCTTGTACCATGCATTGTTGGAATTGAAGTGTATTCCATTCCTCGATTCTGAGCCAGTCATCCTCCACGAGGGATCCAAAGCGTAAGTCTTACTAAAGAACGAAGTTGTAAATGGTTTGAACTCAGGGGTCATATCTTATACCATGAGTGACTTAGGTAAGAGTGTTCCTTTGTGCTTAGCTTAATTCCTTGCACAACGAGACCAATCTGGCTTCCTGCATCTTCCCTTAGTTACCGCTACCTGTTAAACATTTGCATCCAAGTGGTTTTATCTTGTGGCTCTTCAAAAGAGTCCGATAACAGAGGTAATGAAATCGGGGACTAAATGAGAAGTACAAAGTCTTGTCTTGAAATGGAAACTGTAGCAAGTTCATTATTTTGCTCTGTTTCTAGGATCAACTTAGAGTTGTTTAAAGCTGGAGACGCAATGTCAACGCCGGCAATTGTAAGTGACAGTAAGTAATAAATAAGTAAATAAATAAATAAATAAATAAATACTTAACTGACCAGTCTCCTGGAAGGGCTTTTCAGGGCCAATGAAACAAATACTACAATTGAACATAACAGAGTTAAGAATCCCAACTGCATGGCAGGAGGCAGACCAGTTGGCTTAGCTATATAAAAGCACAGCTGAGGAGTTGAACCAGAGACTACATAGAACAACTCTAGCAAGTAGTCAGAGCGCGAATTGAACTCGGGTCCAGCGGATTTCAAGTCATGCGCCTTAAGCACTCGGCCACGCTGCCTGATAGTCGTGTAGAGAAATACCCCATCGTTATTGCTCTTTTTGTAATAAGCCAACTTGGAGTTTAATGAATCGTCCCAGTGGATTTGCGTTCTCGAACTTATCTTTTCCTTTGGTCATGATAAATACCTCTTACTAACCTCGTTTTATCGCGCTGTACTGCTTCGCACTCGGGCCGTAAATTGAACTTGAAAAACAAGGAGCGGTAACTTACAGTGCGGCCCGAGAAAACAAGGTTAGTAAGATATTTATTACATCTCTTGGTAAGGAATCGACTGAACAGGAAAGCACACTCCGAAATTTAGCGGCCGTGCTGTAGAATACGGCCCGCTAAATTGGCCAATCATAGCGCGCGTACTATCAGAGAGAGAGAATAATAACTTGTGTGTTATAACTATTGAAATACAATGTTTTCAATTGGTGCTGCGGGTTTTTATCTCGTCGTGCGCATGCATGTGTGTGGTTTCTTTTTTAAACTCTAATTTGAGTAATTTAGTTACCAGAGCTGCACCAAATTAGATGTTAGCTTTTATCAACCTGTCAACACAGTTAATAGATTGTTGCTTTTTGTGTTTTGCTCGTGCGATCTATCAGAGTTGCCTGTGGTTGTTATCGTTTAGGTTGTGCACAGAGTAGAATCAGTGTATCGGCTCACGCATCTTTTATTGGACACTCCGCATGGTGGGTATCCTGTGGTTACCGAAACTGAACAAGGTGATGACGTCTTTTGTGGCTTGATATCGAGGTAAGACAAAGCTTACATCAGAATATATCTGAGGGAGGGTGGTCGGGTTAAGTATGGATAGATGGAAGGGCATCCTTCAGTATTTTTCTTTCTTTTGTCGGGGAGGGGGGGCAGGTCGCATGATTCTTGACGGATAAGATGTTTGTCGTTAGAACAATTTACGTAAACGTCACCTTTTAAAACTAGTATGGCGGGGTTAAAAGTCCAAAGACCGTTTTATTCATTGCCTCACTTTTCAAACTCGTTCAAAATTGCCATAAGCTAGAGATTACTGTTGAGAGTGGTGAAGATATGAAATGGCAAGACCTGTCCGTTAAAAATGGAGGGCTTTCTTTCGCTATTAATGTTATCACTGTTTGATGCACTCTAGAATCACTTTCATCTGTACCTCGAAACCTCGTTCAAATCTGCCATGAATTTTTCACACTGATCGGACTATTTCCCATCGACAACTGAATCAATAGCTTTCTTGGTCTTGTTTGTATCGCACCTTCCGGAACGCAATCAAAACCGCAACTAAATAAAATCTGTAGGTTGTCAACAGTGGGGATATGTAATCATCACCTGTGACCATTATCACATCTATACTCTTCAAACTCATTCACCATTACTGTTTTCTTTGGGGATCAGTGACTTTGTCTCGTCACTCTTTGAAGTCCCTTTTCGCCATTTTCCCATTTGCCTCTTCCTCGCCAGCAGCCAACAAACGGCCCCCACGAGCTCTAGAACTCCCACGCACATCATTGCTGCTGAGAGCCATGGCGCAACACGAAAGGCAATCGTGACTTCCTTCACGGTCTTCGCGGTTGATTCATCTATTGTAACGGTGTTGTTAAAGTACATGATAGGTAGAATAACCTTCTTGACGTTGGCCATTTGAGGTATCTGTTTTGTTGGTTTTATGTTGACATTCAACTGAAGGCGTAAACTTAGATGAAGAGGGAGTCCAAAGTGTGGTGCGATGTCAAAAAACGTACCGTGTTGCTCTTTGTTTGGCTTTAGTCCTATAACACTTTTCACCAGCATCGGATCGCCTTGATAGAAATGTGGTTGAGAAGCAACTATAGCCGGCACTGCAACTGGAGTGTTTTTACAAACACTCGCATCGAGAATGCCGGTTGGGAAACATCCGTTGGGACAAAATCCTTCGTTTGCTGGGTTCAAGCTTGTGTTCTGCCACAGCTTCGCAGCGTGAGTAAACCTCATTGTATCGACACCATAAACAGCGGTTTGTGAATCGTGCACAAGCTGCATAGACCTACATAACTGGACATAAAATGCATACAACTTGTCGTCTTTGCCAGTTTGAGGAGAAAATTGCATTCCGTCGCTCCCATTGAACATGTTGGCCCAGGTAGAATTCCACAAGCCTACATTTGGTTTTCCTTTCCACCGGGTCCAAAGCCCGATGCGACTGATATCCGATGCGCCCGTGTAAATGGTTGTGACCCCGTCCAGTGTGTTGTTATCCATCATTCGGAAAACAGGATCAATGTTTGGCAGGAAGGACAAGTGGAACTTTTGCCTGAGTTCGGCGAAGAACTCGAACACTGGATCTGTATAGCCCCAGAGGATCTCGTTTACCGTGATTACTTTGAAGAAATTCTCTTTAAAGCGCTCAAAAATTATGCTGAATATCAGAGATGCTCCAGGGTACAATTTGGAAACTTCAGACAGAATAACTAACGGGATATTAGGAAGGGTGGTTCGGTTCTTGTAGGGGTCACATGAGGTACACGAACACTCGGAACTAAAAACGTATCTTGTAAACTTGTTATAAGACACTGTAAAATTCGTATTCGATGTAATGTTCTTTCTTGTCTGATGAACTCTGTAACAGTAAGGCCCTATCTGACTGACAAACGGACGCCTTCCCTCTTTCATTTCCGAAGGATTCTCCACGTTGAAGAGGTAAAACTGCATACGAACTGGAACCGTTGGAGATACCCATTGCTGATAAATGGCAGAGCTAGGTTTTAGCACAAGCTTGGAGTCTATGATGGACTGCATCCACTCCTCCGCTTTTGAGAAACACACTGCCCCAAGAACGAGCAGAAATGCCCCTGACACGGCCAATAAGGAAATCTTTGTTCTTGTCCTACAACAGCAGCGCTTCTTCTTCCTTGATAGCGAGCCCCCTCTTTCGTTTTCCATCGTTCCTGTTTTGTTTTATTCTTCACTAAGGTCTTAGTCGCATTGAAGAGATACAATCGGTTTATCTAACTCTCCTTTTTTTTTGTATGACATCTGCCGATTTTTAACTGTAAATATTTTGGCGTTCACAGCCCAACGCTACACAATATTGCGTCTAGCAATGCGGGAGTCGTGTCTTGCTCGTTACTGGCTAACTTCCCAAAAAAGCTGGCTTGTACCGTACACGTAAACCGGTGCCGTAGCTTGTTCGTTTTTCACGTGCAAATTGCTTGCTTGACCGGTTGTATTTGCTTGCAGCATGAGGAGAAAAAAAAAAATCAGTCGTAAATGTTGATTTTGTGTGGTTGCCAGTATTATGTTCATACTACGCATGCAGTGTTGTGTCATACCAGTGCAGTTTGTATTCTTTAAAGCTATGATCTCTGACTGGCAAAGCGTCAAAATTAACCTGTAGTGTCACGTGAAGCTTGGAGCCTTAAAAAGTTCATAATCGAGAAATGGAAGAAAATGGATTGAAATGCGTTCATCATGGCTAAACTTTGGGCACTTTTTTTTGAGCGACGGATGGCGGCAGCCGGAAGTGAAACATTTTTCCTTTTGACCTTCATGCCTTGGTGCTACCAACTTTCTGTACTCATATTGAGACGATTTGCCCGAATGCGCGAGAATTTGGGCTGCCCATTGCCCGAGAATATTAAAAGTCCGCTTCGGTTTCTGTCCATCCCACAAAACGTACAAAAATTAAATAGACATAATTAGAAAAGTCAACAATCTAAAAGGTCATCTAAAAAGATGGCAAATTTGATTGTTATTAAAATTCGACAGGGGCAAGCAGTCATCTTGTTAAACTCATGTTCACGTGAGAGTGGATGTAAATGCTTATGCATATTCATGGTACAAAGCCAGCCGCCCTTCTCATTTCGCTGCTTGTATGCTCATCGTAAGGTAGCTTCGCTGTTCTTGCTTCGCTCATCGCTTAATGTGGGAGGAAAAAATAGTTTGTTCGCAATCTAAGAAGCGCAGTACTTATATCCTTAAATAACCAGTCTCGTTCCCAGAGCCCACGTATCTTTTGGTCAACGCGGCCAAGACACGGGGCTCTGGAATAATCCATTTCCAGAACTACGTTGATCGGCTACTCGATTTATCAAACTGCTCATGCGTAAATTACCGGAAGTAAAATTGCATGTAAACAAAATCAGAACAGCTGAGCGAGAATTTTAAACGAATGAGACACAGAAAACTCCAACTAAACTTGTAAACACGAAGATTTGTTGCTGCTGTGTAAACTCTTGAGTTTTAATGATCGCCTATATCACTTCTCGGGAAATAGAAGATGAAACCCAAACATTGGTATATGCATGACTTGCCAGAACCCGTCGGTAAAAGCGCTAAAAGATCTCTTTCCATCATCACACCCGCTTTCAAAATTTGCTGTTTTTTCAAAGCCTGATTGGAATTTCCTAGCTTTTCGAGTGCGTATTGTATGCATGCGCCGTGTTAGTCTGGATATTGATTATTCCAGAGCTCCGTGTCTTGGCGCTGACCAAAAGATACGTGAGCTCTGGGAACGAGATTGTTAAATAACAGACTTAGTTATTCGCTAATCAACTAAAACCACGCCCCCGCTTCCCGGACGGACGGGCAATAGGCCATTTCCGAATTCACGTTAGCCTCTTTTTCAAAGCGAGTCTAAGTGCGAAAGTTTTGTGATGGTAATTAGTTTCACTTTGCATATCAATAAAAACGTATTTTCATAACAAATACTTCGCACTTAGACTCGCTTTGAAAAAGAGGCTAACGTGAGTTCGGAAATGGCCTATTGGTCGTTTTGTTCCATGCTCGTGTCGTTCCACGTAATAGTCATCTCGTTTCACAAGAGAAACCATCAGTCTTATAACGTTTTGCTTTGATGATTCGAAATTCAGAAGTTCCGTTAGAAATAGCAAGCATCCTTTTTGATTTTTCACATCATCGAGTGTACATTCGCTCTTTTGGGTCGATTCTTACTATAAATTAGTTAATACAGGTATGGATTTTGTCCTTTAAACACAAAGGTTTCTGAAAGTAGCATTTTAGACAGATAGCAGAGATAAAATCGTCATGCGCTCAATATGCTCAGCGTTCAGTGCCCATACGTAGTGAGTGATGTGGGCGCTTTTGTTATGCTTTTGACGAATCGTTCATGACATTAGAAATAACAGATGCTGTTGTAACAACTCACGTGACAAGTCACGTGTCATTCCCTTGAGCTTCTTTGCCATCTACGCGTCGAAGAGTATTTTTACCACAATTGTTAGTAATCTCGCAATCTGATTGCCTAATTTGCCATTGTCGATAAGAGACTAGACAATGCTGCTCGCGTCAACCTGTCACGCAATGCCTTTTTCAGCTCTCAAACATGGATGACTCTAAAAAAGTTGTTAAGTAAAAACTATACGGCTAGCCCTAGTTTCCATCGCTCAAATCTAACAATTATCTTTGACTTCCGGTTACATGACGTAAAATCTACTGCAAATGTTCCCAAGCGAGACGGTGAACTTTGATACCCAAAACAACACGTTTAATCCACTGAAGTTCCCCAAAACGGTAGCAACTACGGTACAAAACCTCCGAATTTATCCAAAAAAGACGCAACTCAGGCACATGCGAAAATCACACACGAAAATCACGCGCGAAAATCACACACGTAGTGGTGCTCACGAATTTACAAACTCAATGCATAAGTGCGCGCGCGCTAGTCGCCCGTCACGCCGCAAATCACGCAATTGTCTCACCAGTTGTCTTGATAACAGCAAAATTCGGAAGAGTGAACGTGAAGAAGCCAAAACTTTCGACATCCACTCGACTAACGAGGCAAGCTGCTGGAAAGTGTCAGAAGTAATTATCACAGTAACTGGAAACTACTGAACCGTTTTCAAATAGGTACTTAGCCCGAAATATTGTAGATGAGCTCTGAGCTCAGACACGCGGTCTCTTGTTGAACTGAAGCTCTATCCTGACGATTTCCTATCGGTTAGCACTGGTTTCCATCCCTCAAACTGACAATTCTCTTTTACTTACCTGTTACATGAAGTAAAACCCTGACCCTGACCCTAACCAAACCTAAACCAATCACTTCCGAACGTAATATATATTAATATACATTATAATATATATAGATTCATATATTGTCAGGAGATGTCCAACGTCATTTTGAGCGATGGAAATAAGTGCCAACCTTTTCTTATCCAATCCAAGGGGTTCACTTGACGACGATACGCTAGTCCCATGCACATGAGGAAAATTGCATCATGTGATTGTCGTGCATGAGATGTCGTTTTTGGGGAGGGAAATAAGTCGCAGTCCAGCGTAACCTATGATAACATGTTGTAGGATAATCGTTCAAGTGAGTGCAGATCTGAGCAAGAATGTTAATGATCTTGTTGATGACATTGATTGTCGTTTCGACAACTTAAGCGGAAGTCATCAGTTCAGAGTCAAGTTGTATCAATGAATATGGGAGCAATTCTGAGCATTAACTACTGCTCATGCAGGGAAATGGGAAAACATTACGCACAAACTGAGGGAGTTTATTAGGAACCGAAACAATTTATATCAACACATCATAATTGCGCTAGAAACAAGCAAAACTTGCGACTACCAAAATGATCTCGAGTTTTATGAACTCAGCTCCAGTGAAGCCCTAAAAGTATTAGAAGGAGCTTCTAGTGGTCATTCCGCCAAAGAATTTTTTTCCAGGTGACAAAGAGAAACACTATTGCTAAATAACTTTTGATGCAAAATAACCGAAGAACTTTAACAACAACAAATACTTGCTATCAAAAGCGTGAAGCAAAAGGCAAATTGGCGCAGGGAGCACGTCGCATTGCCTTCTGGGTATTTTCAAGAGGGTGGACCGCTGGTTTTAGGACTCTCTCGCGGCTTAAGTGCCCGCTGTTGAAGACTAGGGTTAAATTTGTCGTGTTCCCGTGAATTCACGCTTTCAGGAGCCCATTAGTAGCACAGGAGTAGATGAGGTTACTTTTAGTTTTTGGAATTCCCGTGAAAGTGGTTTCCATGATTACACGCGCTCTCCTCTGTGCAAATTATACGTGGCATGAAAATGAGCTGTCAGTAGCTGTCATGCTAACCCATTTGATTGGATGAACGTGCCTGTTGCTGTTTTTTTTAGCGCGCAAAATGTCGTTCCAAAAATAGCTCCGTCTTCTCCTGTGTTGACGTACAAACCCACTGATGCAGTTGGACGCCCCTAATTATGCGCTCCTGACGCTGGGAGAACATTTGTTGAATTCCCGGTTGACCCCGTTGATTCTTCCAGCTTGTCCAGGGGCTCGAGGGCGGAGTTTTCAATTTACGAAGTTCATTATTCTCATCTCTTCATATTTGTTTTTGACTGAAGAAACGACATAATGGTCCTGCTGTCTCGAGAAGACATATTTTGTTCGCGAGAGAATCTTCCGCTGAAAGAGGAGGAATTGGATATTAACAGCATCGACTACTACCAGGTTTGTTGATCGGAAAGACGAAACGCGTATGGAGAGCTGAGTTGGCGCAGTGCCGAAAGGGCTCGCCTTCCAACAGCAGGGAGTTTACGAAACGACGACGCCGACGGCAACGAGAACGCCATAAAACAATAGCTTTAGTGAGCAAAAACAATGGCACTGCACGCTCTGCACGTGCGTTTTATATTTTGGTACATTTCTTTGCCGTCGTCTCCTAAGGTCAGCAATACACTATATAGGCAATTTTGATCGCCAGCGAAAATCGCTGCGTGGTACGGGCACACCTGGCGATTTTATGCGCCGATCGCAGCAAGTTTCCACTCTACTCTTGTTCCCAGGCGTCTCTCTCAAAAAGAAGAATGACTGTTGCCCTCCATTCTTAGTCAGTCACGTGATAAAATCGTAAGGTTGAATCGTTCAGCAATTCGCTGCCAAGGGGGTATTAAATCGCGGGAGCGAGCACTCTATAGAGCGATTTTCTATTGAGTGTCGTAAAACCAAAACCAATTAAATTAAAAACCAATTACTCAGCCAAACAAACGCACACCCAAAACCAAACCAAAACCAAAACCAAAGTAATTATCGAATTACTTTCGACACTCAATTGAAAACCGCTCTATTAATTTTGGCAAAATTAATCGCCGATATCTGACATGCTACATATCGGCGATTTTATGCGATCGGCGAAATACCAATAACGCAAACTTGTATTTTCAAATGACGTCTTCGTAGGCGTCGTCTTCGTCGTTTCGTAAACTTCCGAGTGTGTCTCGAGTTCGATTCCTTAGGCCCTGTTTACAAGCAGGTAGGGTAACCCTACTGCTAGGGATACCCTAGCTGGAGAGTCAAAGATAGCCCGGGTTTGCAAGCAAAATTTCACAGGTAGGGTTACCCTATCACCCGGGACAACTTTGTATGCTTGGTAACCGCCAGCATCGCAAACACAATGGAAACCGCTAAAAGTTGTCCCGGATTGGCGAGTTGCCCCTAGCAAAGCGTTTACAAGGCAGCTAGGGTTATGCTGACGCTAGGGTAACCCTAGCACTCAGATAGAGTAACCCTAGCCCCAGGGTAACCCCAGCTGCCTTGTAAACACGGCGATGAAGGAAAAGAAGAAATCGGCAAGAGCAGGGGTAACCCTCTTGTTAGGCTAACCCAGAAATGCAAGTAATTGGATGCACGGTGATTTTGGTATGCATCACCAAGTGTCCCCTTGCTTCAACATCACTTGTGTCCAGAAATACGGGAAATAAACGTCACAAAGTGTCCCCCAAACTGTGATTTTCAAGTAAGCATAAACAGTTGCATTTACCCCCACCTAAAAATAACCCTAACGCAAACCCTAACCTTACTGTTAGAAATAGGCACTAGACGCTTAGACTTAACGGGACACTTCGTGATGGATATCAAAATTGGGCGTGCATCTAATTGCATTTCTGGTCATAAGTGGGTTACCCTCCGTCCTCCTATATAGGGCCTAACCCTTCGAATAAAGCCACGCTTCGTCGATTTCCGCAACCCCGAGGGACTGGGGTGTCAGTGAGCCAGGGACTAGGAGACCTTTCTGACGATACGGCGGCCATCTTGAATTCTATTGTTCTGAAAAAGATATTATGGGATACGGGGGGAGCAAATTCGCAGACAACGTGGGTATACATTTGGTTTTGGTTCAGTAATTTTCAAACCAGATCAATTTTCGCTTTTCCTTTGTCTCAGATTAATTTTGATGTGAAACGAAACAAAGGATATAAAAATCAAAGTGGCTCGAAAATTTTCAAAGGAGAACCAAATTTATACCCACAACACGCATGAATTTGCCCCCTGGGCATCCTATAATATCTTTCGCAGAACAGTAGAATCCAAGATGGCCGCCGTGTCGGTAAAAAGTTCTGTTCGCTGACTATCTATTCCCAGGCTCGGCTTTCTCCTGCCCTCAAAAATCATTGTTTGATTTGACCTGAATTGAGATTTTTTTTTCCTCTGGTGTCTCCAATTAATGCTGTTGCGAGCGCTAAAGCCATTGACATTAAAATGAAAGTTATCGTTTGCCATTATTATCACAGCGTATTAGAGTAACGAATTGTGGGGGCTGTAAGTAACCTTAAACCTCCCTTCACAGTGTCTTCCGACGACATGTGAGCAGAAATAGGTTTACAGGTTACGTTCATAAGACAAAGGAGTAGCAGTAACAGTATGATTATATAACACTTGAAAAGGGTTACACACACATGCAGGGATCCCTCACAAATTGTTTAGACCACCAAGGAAGAACTTCTCGGGTTCCACACGGCTTACGGTATTCAGCGAAACGAAACGAAACAAGACGAAAAGGAATTTATTACACATGCAAGAGTTAACGTCAATTAATGCCACTAAGAATTATTCCCTCCCGCGGAAACTGTCCTCGCCAGATCGCTTGTTTCGCAAAATACCAATGGCGGGCGATTGGTAATCGGAGAAACAAGGCTCGCAAATTATTTCTAGAAGCGCTCTACCTTCGAAAGTTATATGGTTAGATAAAGCCGATACTAGCTTACAGATCACACGAGAAATTTGCCCTCGCCACGAAAACCGTCCTCGCCAGATCGCTTGTTTCGCAAAATACCAATAGCGGTCGATTGGTAATCGACGAAACAAGGCTCGCAAGTTATTTTTAGAAGCGCTCTACCTTCGAAAGTTATATGATTAGATAAAGCCGATACTAGCTTACAGATCACACGAGAAATTTTGCCATCGCTACGAAAACCGCCCTTGCCAGATCCCTTGTTTCGTCAATTACCAATCGACCGCTATTGGTATTTTGCGAAACAAGGGATCTGGCGAGGACGGTTTTCGTAGCGATGGCAAAATTTCTCGTGTGATCTGTAAGCTAGTATCGGCTTTATCTAACCATATAACTTTCGAAGGTAGAGCGCTTCTAGAAATAATTTGCGAGCCTTGTTTCGCCGATTACCAATCGCCCGCCATTGGTATTTTGCGAAACAAGCGATCTGGCGAGGACAGTTTCCGCGGGAGGGAATAATTCTTAGTGGCCTTAATTGACGTTAACTCTTGCATGTGTAATAAATTCCTTTTCGTCTTGTTTCGTCTTGTTTCGTTTCGTTTCGTTTCGTTTCGCTGATTACCATAAGCCGTTCCACACGCCACAGTTGAACATCAAAGTTCCCAGATTCCAGCCAAGACATTTTAGCGGACTTATTTTAGAATTACTGATCTCTTTACCTTATCCCCCAAAATGCTGCTTGAAACTGCCCCCTTCGCAGAGATGCTATCGCAAAAACTTCATAATCTGCAAATGGCACAATACTACCGCAAAAACTTCAAAATCGCGCAGCGCGTGTCCTGGCTTTCTCAAGCTTTTTCGCCAACACAAGACGTTTGTTTGAAAGTCTGACGTGGAGAAATTTAATCACTCAACGTGAATTTCAAAAAGCCACAATGGTTTATAAATCCATTAACGGTTTTGCTCCTGCGTATTTAATCTCCATATTTGCAAAGCGAGCTGATACCACTGCGTACACTTTTCGAGATTTCCGGTTTTTTATGTGAATCACGACAACCGGAAAAGACTTAAGAAGATACTTGACCAAACGGAACTCAAACTTACCTCCACGATGGACACAAAGGGGAACTCTCTCGAAAGAGGATAACCAAAAACTTTACAGCTGAGTTAAGCACGAACTTTTGGTCTTGCCCTCTTGGAGGGTGCTATTTGAGCGCCATTTACGTGATTCAGTGGGATGGCATGCATTCGCCGTCACAGATCACAAGATCTAGGTCTTCATGAGAACGTGTATTGAAAAGAATCCGCTTTTATAGCGTGCTGTAAAAGGCGTGCTATTTTTTATGGCACTCGAAGTTGATGTGCATAGTTACACGTTCTGGGGCCGTGTTGAACAGGCGTTGCTTGATTCTATGACTAGGCATTCCCAGGCTCTTTGGTAAAGCTGACCCGACTTATCCCGGCCCACCCTCGGCTCCTTCCCCCCGATACCATGCATAGAACTCCGTACCTTCATGCATTTCTTGGTTTAGTTCTCGAATTATGTACGGTTAATATATATTAGGTCGGTTAAGTCCGTTAACGAGATTCTGACCGTCCCGGGTTCAATTTCAGCAAAAGTCGCTATACTGTGAGCCTTCGTTCACTTAACATTTTTTTCAGTTTGTTGAGCGAGCGAACGATCCGCCAACAGTGAGGCAGCGACGCGCGAGTAACGGTTGACTACGCCGTAGTCGGCTTCGCCGCTCCTCACCTGCGCAGCTGGTGGATTGCGCTGTCGCTCGTCAAACAAATGGAAAACGAAGAGTGCGCTCACCGGCTGAAGGATTTCTATTAGCCGTTACCAGTTGAGCTTGCTGGCAAATATTTTTTTAAAATTTAGCAATACATGCAATCGAGGATGTCCATACAGTAGACCGACCTAGTGACCTCGTTTGTGTGTCTGAACTGCTGGTATCCGTAATAACTGCTATTCATTGTTGAACTGCTTCTGTTTTAGATGCATCAAGCTTACGGATACCTCAGAGATGCCGAGCGTCTGAACGCTCAATTGGATAGTTACGCAGAAAATTCACGTTATCAGGAGTTATTCATAGATCTGGTCAGTAACGCAAAAGTATCATCACGCCATGTTTTGGCGTCACGCCGTCTGCAAATTGCTAGGATCGTTAGTACTGGTCGTTTTCGCTCGAATTATGAAGGGATAAGGGGATTAATTACACTTCTCAAACTTATTAATAATTCATAACCCAAAACAAAAGAAATCGCTACCGTGAAGAAAGTTTGGATTTGGGATCTTAATTAGCTTAAAATTTGGGAAACTTTAAACTCCAAGTTCTCGTAAAATACCGATTCCTTTGAGAAACAATATCAAACAGTCAAAACAGTGTTTCATCCTCTATCCAAACACTTCGAATTCGGTTTAAAAACTCGGCAACTGGCTTCTCTTTGTATGAATATCTGATGAAACACTCTTTTTCGTATTTGGTATATTACTTGAAATTGACTAAGGGAGGAGGTAACAGCAATCGCCTCCCACTAATGTCGCCCGGATTCAAATCCCGGGCCCGGGTGACGTCGTTTGTGTGTTGAGTTTGTTGCTTCTCTGCTATTTTCCGCTCCGGGTGCCCCAGTTTTTCTGTCTCCTCAAAAAATTCAAGGATTCATTTGCTGTATTTGAGTTGATTTAAGAAATGATTATGCAGTGCGGTTTAGAAATGAACTGACGAAATGATCCTCACACTTGCTGGACAGTTTAAGCAATTGTCTCATATGCACTTGAAAAATTCAAGTGACTCCAACGGGATTCGAACCCACTACCTCTGCGATGCCGGTGCAGTGCTCTTACCAACTGAGCTATGAAGCCACACAGTTGAGAGCAGGTCAATTTGTTGGGCTCATGCGTGTTTTCCCGTGAAAGGAATGGATGAAAGAAATGATTATGAAGTGCGGTATAGAAATCAACTGAAGAAATGATCCTCACACTTGCTGGACAATTTAAGCAATTGTCTCATATGCACTCAAATTCAAGTGTGTGGCTTCATAGCTCAGTTGGTAAGAGCACTGCACTGGCATCGCAGAGGTCGTGGGTTCGAATCCCGTTGGAGTCGCTTGAATTTTTCAAGTGCATATGAGACAATTGCTTAAATTGTCCAGCAAGTGTGAGGATCATTTCGCCAGTTGATTGAGTTGATTTAATTTGTAGTGCCTTCAATTATTGCTCCAGTGCTCAATCGAATGACGCCTAAATAAAGTTCATTATTAGTGTTGTTTGTATGGTCTTGAGCATTCTGACTATGGCAGTGAGGTAGGTGCCTCCAAGTCTTACGGCCTTAAATTTGTTATTCCAGTCCCCCTATGTGAATCACTCGGCACCCACAGTGCAGGAGACTTTCTCCCTTCACAGAACCTACATCATATTCAGGACACTTGGACTCAGGTGTGTGTAGTTTTGATGAATAGAACCGTTTTCATGCCTTTGAGTGACAAACGTGTGTCGTTGTCGCGTTGGCTTTGAATTTCTCTGCTTAGTGCTAGGGCAAAAAAAATCGATCGCCATGTCCTAAGCCAATCAGAATCCACAAACAAAAACCAATTGTCACTGGCTTGCACGCATTTTCCCGCCTTTGGCGCCGACTGCCACGGTTTTGCTTTGAGTTTTGATTGATTCGTTTGATTGTTTGCGTATTTTCTGATTGGTTAGAGGGATTTGACGACACTCAATTGAAAACCACTCTGCAGTTAGTCAATGATCGGAAGTGGCATGCAAGCAAGTGCAATTCCGAGAACTGTTGTCGTCGAGTCGACCCGTCCGCCGGATTATACGTTCTACCACAGAGCTATAGAAAACTCGTTAGATTCACTGCAGATAGACTGTTAAAACAGGTGCATTTGACAAACACTTTGCTTTCTTGGAGGATAAGAGCCTCAATGTCGAGCAGAGTCATTAGCTAAATTGAATAAACGCGATAGCCATGCAAGTAAACGCGAGGATGTCTTACTATGTGATAGCACAAAGCTACGGGGGTTGATTATGTTTTCTTTTCATTTGAATATCAATTAGAGCTCGTTGTTACCATGTCACGGGAAAAAACTAACTTTGAAATCCATTCAAATCGCCCTGTATCTTGATGTACAGGTTTCTAAACTGAATTGTTTCACGTGAAGTTTGTGGTGATAATAAATATTCGGTCTTCTTTCCATAGGCATTTAACTGTTGTGGATGAAAGAAACAGGTAAGTTAGACATATAGTTCTGTCGTTGTTGAAGTCAGTTTTTTCATTCATAGTGTATAATGATTTAAATCGCTTCTGCCAGAGATTTCTTGTTGTGGTACGATCTTACACTCATTTATGCTCGTTTATGTTCGCTATGCTTGGTTTTACGTGGTCACGATAGGAAGACTAGCTGATTTGCCATTTTCTGAAAATTGTCAATGGTTGAGCATTAAGCTTCGCTTTGATAGAGGTTCTAGAAATATTGGAAATGATCTATTTGAATTTGTGATCAGAGTCCATATACTTGTGACCTTTCGAATGAAAGCATATTGATCGCTTGCCTCACTGACGTCATTCTTCCCGCGAATGCAGTTACGGTACCCACGAAGACATTCGTTACAGAACCACAAACAACAACAAAACTGTGCTCTTCATTTTCAAGTTACCTTTTTTGCCCGTCGGAACAGCTCCTCCGCCTTAACTTTGCTCTTATGAAACATCCGGCGATCTCCACGGACTAGCTATTTTCTATTTGTTAATACTTCAAACTGCTCCTCATGCGTGTGTTCTTGGTTATTTGAAAATAAAGTGTTCCGTGGAATCCAAGGTTTTGGAAGCGTTTAGGATAGTTTTCAAGTGTTTTGGTGGCAAAGGCTTTAAGCTGTAACAACATTTGACTGCATTCGTTGAACAAACGTAGCCTGCAGTGCAGGCGGATTTTGGCGGGGCGAGTACAGGCCGCCATCTTGAAATAGAAAAACAGTGGCGAGTTGGGGCGAGGTAAAAAGTTTACCAAGCGTGGGAGGGAAAAATTGGGGAAGGGGGAGGTTTTATTTTTCCTTCCCCGCCCCCCACCCCCTCCGACATTCTGTCATTCTCGCCTTAATTCTCCCAGTCTGCAGCGAATCCAAAATGGCAGCAAAACACTCGAAAGATCGAAAGATGAAAACCACCAAAACCGCCTGCACTGCAGGCTAGAACAAACGTGGACTGATGAAACGGATGTTGGGCAAAAATTGGAAGTCAACATTACGTTGAGCGGAGGTCCGTCCTTCAATTTGTTCAAGCCACCTTTCGATCCAACATTGTGGGAAATCTGATTACTCGGCGGAGGCCACCATGTTGAATCTTGATTTTGATGGACCTCGGTGTTGTGAGCACGCGTGTGTTGTACAAATGTTGATTGAAGCGCGGTATAAACCGCTTTAGCCCCATTCAACATTTTCTACAACATACCAAAGGCAGTGCTGAAAGAAAGAATCCGTTTAAATTTGGTTCAACGAGCTTTTGACGCTTTTTACGACCGACCTGCTTCAAGCTCTTTTATGACCGTCCTGTTAAAACGCTCTCATAATTTGGTTCAACAACAATATTGAAGCCCGCGTTTCAAAGGGCCTCAAGAGAACCTTGAAGGTAGAGATATGGAGAGCTTACCATTTGCATGGAAATTCCAGGAAATTCCAGCAAGGGAACGTTTGTAGCGGGACAGAAGTTTACCCGTTCTGGCGTTTCGCCAGTGTCGAGTCTCTCGCGGTTGGAAGAAAAAAGACAGAGAAATTAAAATGGCAGCTAAAATCTTCCGATTGTTGAAAGCGAAAAAAGGAGCCGAGGCGAACAGGGGCGAGTGCGTTTTGACAAATGGTGTAGGAATTTTCCAGCCCTTTTCAGTTGTAATGAAAAAAGGAATACTTTTGAAGATTTGGGTCATTTGCGGTAACGTTCCGCTGGAATGAGCCTGAATTTTTCGACAAATGGTGAACGGTCATGCACCGATTACCAAACGCAAGAAAACTAATCTAATTGGGGAAACTTGTAGTGATTGCCAAGGGAGAAAAAATTTGCTCCGGGTGCCAAGCGCGGAGAAGACGTCAGCTACCTCGTGTGAGAAAACATCCGCCAAGTGCCAAGGGTGGTGTATGGTGTAACCTATGCTAAGCGCGGGAAAGCATGTTTCCAGTATCTAGCACGAGGAAACATGTTACAGGTGACTAACGCGGGAAAACGTTCAAGGTAGAGTAAGCGCGGGAAAAAGTGCAAGATAGAGTAAAGCCTGGTTCTCATATGACGCCGAACTACCTGCGACACAGCTGCCGGTACTGCCTGGGATACTGTTCCGACATATGAGAACATACGCCGGCGGCAACAACAACCATCGCAGACCTTTGCCGCCGGCATGCCTGCGAAGTCAAGTTCGCAGGTATGCCGGCGGCAAAGGCCTGCGATGGTTGTTGTTGCCGCCGGCGCATGTTCTCAATGTCGGAACAGTATCCCAGGCAGTACCGGCGGCTGTGTCGCAGGTGGTTCGGCGGCATATGAGAACCAGGCTTAAGCGCGGGAAAACGTGTTGTGGGTGCCAAGCGCGAGAAAATGTGAAACTGGTGGAACTTGTTTCTGATTGGTTAAAATAGAAAGATGACTTCTCATCATAGTACTTTGAACCTCCGAGGTTTTTTTTTTGTTGTTGTTTTAATCGTCGTAATTACCAATAATGGCCAAGATGCTTTTTCTTAAACGGTTTTCTAAACTTAGGATCAAAGGCATAATAACCCGTAAAGATCTGATGGGCTTCCGGATGGAAGAACGAATCCACAAGTTCCTTCACAACTCGTCCCGAGACCAGGAAATGCACATTGCGGGGCACCGGCAGAGTGTGGACGCTTAAACTGTGTCAAACACCCCATGAAAGACCGGAGAGTGATGTGTTGCCGGCTGTTCCGAGCAAGCTTTGCTCACAAGAGAGTTCAGTCATTGACTGAGCCGCGTTTACCTCGGTGTGAGAACCTGGCGAGTTTTTTGTAGTTTTCTTAGCTATAGAGTGTTCTCGCTCACGTGGCCAGCAGCCATTTTGGTTTACTAAAATAAAAGGAATAATTTGCATGAAAAAAATAGTTGAATACCCTGAAGAATCTTTTACTCCGCCAACATGGCCGTTGTTTCTTAGTTTTACTCCTTCAAAGTGGTCGCAGTGAGGTCTGATAAGCGAAAACACTCTTGTTTTCTTCAGTTTATTGTTGTAGCTCTTTTGTTTTC
>BLFK01000980.1:348743-368743 GCA_014634185.1 Astreopora myriophthalma | reverse complement strand
CGACTGAAAGAAAATAAAACTTACCAATAAAGATTGAGGCTTTACTCCCTAAGAGGTTCCCATTCGCGTGTAAAATCGTCTGACGTTAATGCATTACGTCACTGAGTGTTTAAAGGGTTTAACAGACGTTCTCGAGTACAATGTGATGAAATGGAAAAACGATACGGTGGCATAGGTTTTTAGACCCGTGTCGATCCTTTCTGTTGCGTGTTCAATTATTTTGTAGAAAACAATGATCAGGGTCAGTCCTTGCAGCTCAATGGTTAGCTCATCCGACCGCTGTCACGGATCGATACCCGACTGGGACTCTGATCTCCTTTTCAGTTGTCTTTTCGGCCGTTTCCAAGTAACTATAATCTTGGACAAAACTCGTCGGGAAAATGCGACACAGCATCATGAAATAGAGGCACGTCCCCTCATTTCGGTGTTCCATAAATGAACAAAGTCTTACTTATACCCCAGCTTTTGACATGCCGTTGTCAACATTGAAGTGGAGGAGGGTGGGGAGGGGTGAGAATATGTTATGCTTGCACATCCGTCTTTTTAATTTTTCGGGACAGTTTTGTCCAAGATTGTAGCGTGTCACCTTTCTCACGGGTGAATTACATCATTTATGTATACACGGCTCTCTGGGAGAGCATTTTATAAAGAGACTCTGTGTTGAATAAAGGTGATGATGGTCAACGTAATTTTTTTTTAAAGACGTCATCATTAATAAATTGCCTCGATCACGTTCATTTCCCTACCTGTTTCTTGAGACAAGGTAGGAACTTGAATGAATGGAAAGGCACGGTTCAAAAGCCTTTGGTTGTAATAGAACTTGATACTTATCATGCAGGATATCAACATAGCCAAAAGGTTTTTTTCCGAAAAATACGATAATAGTCAACAAGCAGACCAAGCTTGCATTGCGCAAATTAGCATTTTCTTGGTTCATTAGCTTAGATGCACGAGGGAATTTTACATCAGGCACGTGCAGTCTGCGCATGAGCATTATACTCTTAGGACGCTTTTCTTTTGTCAGAACTAAACGGCCAGACCAGTCAGTTTGCAAAGAAAATGCAGCAATTTGAATAAACAGTTGCATGACATTCCTCTAATTCTTTTAGAGGAGTATATATCATCAGCGCCTTTTGTTCGTTCACCAGCATTTCTACATTACATCTTTATCTTGGTCTCGATACTAGACATTGTTTGCGTTTCACACTTACATGTAAAGCTCGCACTCTCCGTCGCGTTTTGAATTCGCTATGCTTGTTACAAGTGCGAAAATCAGTGAGCAAACTTCCGTTCACATCACGGAGTAGGCTTGCCTACACTCTTTCTGAACGTCTGTGATGTGGAATATCGAATGATTTCGCTGAAAGAGCCGAAACTAAACAAATTACAGAAGAAGTCCGGTTCAGTCATCCACGAATCGAAGTAATTCACGAGTTAGTTTGAACTAGCCAATCAGAAAGCAAAGCAAGTAAACGCAGAGGGCGCCAAGCGCAATTGGTTTTAGGTTTACAACTAATTGGTTGTACCCTGCAAGCGGTGGATTCTCATCTCTTATCCGCTTTGGTAGCGAGAAGAGAGAGAAACTACTGCGAGCAAGCGATTCGCTCCGTCCCATTTAAGGGATGAACAAATTAAAATAGAACTGGAAAAACTAGTTTGCAAACCAGTATTTTGAGCATAACGAGTGCGATAATGTGACGTGAGTTAATGACGTGTGAGTGTCGCCAGTCGCGCATGCTCGACAGAGAACGGGTCGCTTGCTTGGAGTGGTTTCTCTCTCGTTTCCTTACCAAAGCGGATAAGAGAAGAGAATCCACTTCTCGCAGGGTAAATTGGTTGAAAACTTCGCGAAAGTTTTTTTATCCAGTCATAAATCAAGAACAAAACAAAAGCAAAACCACAGCAATTGCGTAATTACTTTCGACACTCAATTAAAAACTGCCCTGTAACAAGAATGAAATGTGACCCTCATTTAATAAAATACTCACTGCAAGGTTTTCCTGAATATCCATCCTTACATGTGCACATGGCGTCGTTGGTTTCGTAATTGGGAATGCAGATTTCATTGGGGCCGCAATATGAATCATCGTCCTCGCAAACGCTCTGTTGGAAAGACGAAACCTTGTTACTAAAGCCGTATTTACACTAGCAAGTTTTTCTTGACGAGTGCCCTTGACCAGTGTTGAAAACATGACGCCGTTTGTAATTAGCGAACAGCAAAAGCGTTTTGTTTTGGGGACCGCAGCGCTCAGCTTTGCTGCTACAGGCTGGTCACGAGATGAAAAAGAAGGAGAGAACAGAGCGAAAGCTGTGGGTTCGCCCGTGGGCTTCCGAGAGACAAAGGGAAGCCTAAGGAATTGCAGACAATCTCAGTTGTAGGTGTGTTAAGAGCTACAGACCCCGAAAACTTAAGAATTTCTTCCGGTTAGCCGCTCTAATTCTTCTGGTTGGCTTGACATGTGACCTTTTTTTTTCATACACTAACTTAGTTCTCTTTGCCTTTTTCGTAGACTAACTTAGTTTCTTTGCCTTTCTGTTGTTTGAGGAGAAATTCCCATAAGCCCTTGGTAATTCCTTGAAAAGGGCGCTTGTCAAGTAATTTACACTAGCAAATATCGTCCTGGACTAGTGTTTCCTTGGCTAGTGTCCTTGTACAAAGACTAGCATGCCAGTTTTTGAACACGGACACTTGTCAAGGGAAAACTTGTCCTATTTTTCCATTTACATTGCCAAGTAGAACTTGTGAAGGAAAACTTTCTAGTGTAAATAAGGCTTAAGGCAAAAACCTTTGCTCTTTGTGTCTATCAGCAAGGTAAATGTCATGACCGTAAGACAAACTTTCGCTTTGCGTTATAAACAAGCTATATAAAGTCATTTTGCAAGTGAAAAATGCACGTTATTCAAGGGAATGCAGGCTCCTAAACTGAAGTTTTGAATTGATGGAATCTGCTATTTTTAAACAATTCTGATGAAAAACACGTATAGCTGTAGTACCCAAATATAAGCTCCCTTTTAAGTTTGCGACCGACTTTTGGGTAATTTAGAGGAAACATTCCTGTTGAGATATTTCAGTTCAGTTTTAACCTTTTTTCTCTCGCCGATATTTCATTTATCTTCCAATAGGGTTACAGTGCATGTCACTCTCTTTGGCAATTGATTTTTAGAATGCTTTAATTAAAGTGTGGAAATAAGGGGGGTTATAAAAATCATGTCGACAGTTAAATTTTAACACGTAGTTTAAAGTGGCAATTGAGAATCGAAGTTTAACAGACGGATATTTCAGACTGTCTCCTTCCAAGGAGCAGATTAGCAAATTGCCTGTAAGTTATTTTTCTTTGACTGCTGAACAATCGTGAATAGGTTTCCTTCGTATTTGATAGCATATGAAACCATTGCGTCCCGCCAGCTGAGATCAGTTGACGAGACTTTATTTTGAGAAAGACGTCAATGGGTAGTTACTCATTTGGCTGACTGTTTTTGTGCGCGATTCACGGACTGAACTATGTTAAAAACAAAAACGGTCAGCCGAACCCGCAGAACTAATTAAAACTCTATAGGTGATTTGCAACCAATCTGTAGGGGACAGGGATCATAGTGGTGAAATGTACAACTGCTGATGGACGAACAAAGAAAGCTAATGAGGGATCTATTGTTTTCGTCCACCAACATGGCTGAGATGACGTAACGTTAAAAGCACCTATTGAAAGCTTCATTATGCGTTTGTCTGTAGCTTATTTTGTATTCATTTCCCCATACATTTATTCTGCCATGAACAAAAACCCGGTTTGCGATGTGAAACAATCTTGAGAGCGTCTAACATACGGCTGAAAAACAACGCTGTGAAATAGGTCTCTGAAAAAGAGGTAAAAATGCTGTACCCCATCTCGTTCCTGGCATTTCTCGCTCCTCCTTTTGTTCAAGGGGTGTACGTGTCTCGAATAATAGAATCCGATTTCATAGCTGTCAACTTTGCAAGAGAGATAAAAGAAAAGAAGCTGGTCGGAAATGTTGTCAAAGAGATCGAGGTAATTTCGGAGCAATCTTGCCGGCTGGAATGCGTGCAGGAAACTCGATGCTTGTCTTACAACTTTGGGCCAACGCCAAACAAGACAACCTTTAACTGCCAGCTGAGTGATTCTGATCGATTTGTGGGATTACAGAATTTCTCCCAAGATACAGGGGTTATTTACCGAGGAATACGGGTACAGTAATATACTACAATACAATACAATACAATACAATAGCTTTATTTAAAGAGGGAAGCGCAATAACCTATCACAGTTTTCTAACCTACGGCCCTCACGTACAGCTGTACTACCCAAATATAAGCTCCCTTTTAAGTTTGCGACCGACTTTTGGGTAATTTAGAGGAAACATTCCTCTTTAGATTACATTTAAGTTCCTTTTACCCGAAAGCGAGC
The DNA here is from genome assembly GCA_014634185.1 of Astreopora myriophthalma. Classification (NCBI taxonomy): domain Eukaryota; kingdom Metazoa; phylum Cnidaria; class Anthozoa; order Scleractinia; family Acroporidae; genus Astreopora; species Astreopora myriophthalma. Next base: position 364,322 of record BLFK01000980.1, on the reverse strand, counting down.
TTTGAAAGGATATTTTAAATTAATTTAAAAAGAAAAGTAACTTACAGGCAATTTGCTAAAAGATTATAAAGCATGTTGAAAGGAGACAGTCTGGAAAATCCGTCTGTTAAACTTCGATTCTCAAGTGCCACTTCAATTAAACTACGTGTTAAAATTTAACTTTCCCCATCATTTTTACGACCCCCCTTATTTCCATTCTTTAAGTAAAGCATTCTAAAAATCAATTAACAAAGAGTGCAACATGCACTGCAACCCTATTGGAAGATGAATGAAATATCGGCGATAGAACTGAAAAGCTCAAGATTGAACTGAAATACATGTATCTAAACACGAATGTTTCCTCTAAATTACCCAAAAGTCGGTCGCAAACTTAAAAGGGAGCTTATATTTGGGTAGTACAGCTGTACGTGTTTTTCATCCGAATTGTTTAAAAATAGCAGACAGATTCCGTCATTTCAAAACTTTAGTTTAGGAGCCTTCATTGCCATGAATAACGAGTACTTTTCATTTGAAAATGATTTTATATAGCTTGTTGATAACGCAAAGCAAGAGAGTTTGTCCTGCGGTCATGACATTTACCTTGCTGATAGACACAAAGAGCAAAGGTTTTTCCGTTAAGCCTCATTAACACTAGCAAGTTTTCCTTGACAAGTTTTACTTGGCAGTGTAAATGGAAAAATAGGACAAGTTTTCCCTTGACAAGTGCCCTTGTTCAAAAACTGCCACACTAGTCTTTGAACAAGGACACTTGTCAAGGGAAAACTTGTCCTATTTTTCCATTTACATTGCCAAGTAGAACTTGTCAAGGAAAACTTTCTAGTGTAAATAAGGCTTAACGCAAAAACCTTTGCTCTTTGTGTCTATCAGCAAGGTAAATGTCATGACCGTAGGACAAACTTTCGCTTTGCGTTATGATCGAGCTATATAAAGTCATTTTGCAAATGAAAAATGCACGTTATTCAGGGCAATGTAGGCTCCTAAACTGAAATTTTGAAATGATGCAATCTGCTATTTTTAAACAATTCTGATGAAAAACACGTACAGCTGTAGTACCCAAATATAAGCTCCCTTTTAAGTTTGCGACCGACTTTTGGGTAATTTAGAGGAAACATTCCTGTTGAGATATTTCAGTTCAGTTTTAACCTTTTTTTCTCTCGCCGATATTTCATTTATCTTCCGATAGGGTTACAGTGCATGTCACACTCTTTGGCGATTGATTTTTAGAATGCTTTAATTAAAGTGTGGAAATAAGGGGGTTATAAAAATCATGTGGACAGTTAAATTTTAACACGTAGTTTAAAGTGGCAATTGAGAATCGAAGTTTAACAGACGGATATTTCAGACTGTCTCTTTCCAAGGAGCAGATTAGCAAATTGCCTGTAAGTTATTTTTCTTTGACTGCTGAACAATTGTGAATAAGTTTCCTTCGTATTTGATAGCGTATGAAACCATTGCGTCCCGCCAGCTGAGATCAGTTGACGAGACTTTATTTTGAGAAAGACGTCAATGGGTAGTTACTCATTTGGCTGACTGTTTTTGTGCGCGATTCACGGACTGAACTATGTTAAAAACAAAAACGGTCAGCCGAACCCGCAGAACTAATTAAAACTCTATAGGTGATTTGCAACCAATCTGTAGGGGACAGGGATCATAGTGGTGAAATGTACAACTGCTGATGGACGAACAAAGAAAGCTAATGAGGGATCTATTGTTTTCGACCACCAACATGGCTGAGATGACGTAAAGAGGAATGTTTCCTCTAAATTACCCAAAAGTCGGTCGCAAACTTAAAAGGGAGCTTATATTTGCGTAGTACAGCTGTACGTGTTTTTCATCAGAATTGTTTAAAAATAGCAGATTCGATCATTTCAAAACTTTAGCTTAGGAGCCTTCATTGCCATGAATAACGAGCACTTTTCATTTGAAAATGATTTTATATAGCTTGTTGATAACGCAAAGGAAGAGAGTTTGTCCTGCGGTCATGACATTTACCTTGCTGTGGGTTTTCCGTTAAGCCTCATTAACACTAGTCTCCTTCGCAGCCATCTTTCGGGATGTCACGTAAAGCTCCCCCGAGCAAGTTTTCCATGACAAGTTTTACTTGGCAGTGTAAATGGAAAAATATGACAAGTTTTCCCTTGACAAGTGTGCTTGTTCAAAAACTGCCACACTAGTCTTTGAACAAGGAGACTTGTCAAGGAAAAACTAGTCTAGGACGATATTTGCTAGTGTAAATTAGTTGACGAGCGCACTTGTCAAGGAATTGCCACGGCCTTATCGGGAATTCGCCTCAAACAACAAAAAGGCAAAGAAACTAAGTTAGTCTACAAAAAAAAAGGTCACATGTCAAGCCAACCAGAAGAGTTAGAGACGCTAAGAGGAAGAAATTCCTGAACCTTTCGGGGTCTGCAGCCCTTAGCACGCCTACAACTGAGGTTGTTTGCAATTCCTTGGGCTTCCTTTCGTCTCTCGGAAGACCACGGACGAACCCACCTTCTTCGCTCTGTTCTCTCCTTCTTTTTCATCTCGTGGTCAGCCTGCAGCAGCAAAGTTGAGCACTGCGATCCCAAAAACAAAACGCTTTTGCTGTTCGCTAATTAAAAACGTTGCCACGTTTTCAACACTGGTCAAGGGCACTCGTCAAGAAAAACTTGCTAGTGTAAATACGGCTTTAGTAACAAGGTTTCGTCTTTCCAACAGAGCGTTTGCGAGGACGATGACTCATATTGCGGCCCCAATGAAATCTGCATTCCCAATTACGAAACCAACAATGCCACGTGCACATGTAAGGATGGATATTCAGGAAAACCTTGCAGTGAGTATTTTTTCTAAATGAGGGTCACATTTCATTCTTTTTATAGGCCAGTTTTTAAGGCTGGATTCCATATGATCGCAGACGATCGCGGATCGCAGATCGCAGATCGCAGACAGTTCTGCGATCTTCTGCGGTCACATGGAAACACACTTCTGCGATGTACGATCGTCTGCGATCATATGGAAACAAGCCTTTAATTGAGTGTCGAAAGTAATTACGCAATTGCTGTGGTTTTGCTTTTGTTTTGTTCTTGCTCTATGACTGGATAAAAAAACTTTCGCGAAGTTTTCAACCAATTTATCCTGCGAGAAGTGGATTCTCTTCTCTCATTCGCTTTGGTAACGAAACGAGAGAGAAACCACTCCAAGCAAGCGACCCGTTCTCTGTCGAGCATGCGCGGCTGACGACACTCACACGTCATTAACTCACGTCGCATTATCGCACTCGTTATGCTCAAAACACTGGTTTGCAAACTAGTTTTCTCAGTTCTATTTTAATTTATTCGTCCCTGAATCAGGGTGGAGCGGATCGCTTGCTCGCAGTAGTTTCTCTCTCATTTCGCTACCAAAGTGCAAAAGAGACGACAATCCACTGCTTGCAGGATACAACCAATTAGTTATAAACCTAAAACCAACTGCGACTTTTGTCCTTCTGGTTTTCCCGCGCTTGGCGGCGTCTGCGTTTACTTGCTTTGCTTTCTGATTGGCTAGTTCAAACTAACTCGTGAATTACTTCGATTCGTGGATGACTGAACCGGACTTCTTCTGTAATTTGTTTAGTTTCGGCTCTTTCAGTGAAATCATTCGATATCCCACATCACAGACGTTCAGAAAGAGTGTAGGCAAGCCTACTCCGTGATGTAAACGGAAGTTTGCTTACTGACTTTCGCACTTGTAACAAGCATGGCAAAATTCAAAACGCGACGGAGAGTGTGAGCTTTACATGTAAGTGTGAAATGCAAACAATGTCTAGTATCGAGACCAAGATGGAGATGTAATGTAGAAATGCTGGTGAACGAACAAAAGGCGCTGATGATATATACTCCTCTAACAGAATTAGAGGAATGTCATGCAACTGTTTATTCAAATTGTTGCATTTTATTTGCAAACTGACTGGTCTGGCCGACCTGTTCTGACAAAAGGAAAGCGTCCTAAGAGTACAATGCTCATACAATGCTCATGCACAGACTGCACGTGCCTGATGTAAAATTCCCTCGTGCGACTAAGCTAGTGAACCAAGAAAATGCTAATTTGCGCAATGCAAGCTTGGTCTGCTTGTTGACTATTATCGTATTTTTCGGAAAAAAACCCTTTTGGTTATGTCGATACCCTGCATGACAAGTATCAAGTTCTATTACAACCAAAGGCTTTTGAACCGTGCCTTTCCATTTATTCAAGTTCCTAACTTGTCTCAGGAAACAGGTACAAGGCAATTTATTAATGATGGTGACGACGTCTTAAAAAAAAAAAGATTACGCTGACCGTCACCACCTTTATTTCAACACAAAGTCCCTTTATAAAATGCTCTCCCCAGAGAGCCGTGTATACATAAATGACGTAATTCACCCGTGAGAGAGGTGACACGCTACAATCTTGGACAAAACTGTCGCGAAAAATTAAAAAGATGGATTTGCGAGCATAACATATTCTCACCCCTCCCCCTTCTCCATTTCAATGTTGTCAACGGTATGTCAAAATTTGTGCTAGCATTAGGCACTTTGTAAACCAACAGTGTATTTGGGAGGAGGGGGGGTGGTATAAGTAAGACTTTGTTCATTTATGGAACACAGAAATGAAGGGACGTGCCTGTATTTCATGGTGCTGTGTCGCTTTTGTCCAAGATTATAGTTGCTTGGAAACGGGCGAAAAGACAACTGAAAAGGAGATCAGAGTCCCAGTCGGGTATCGATCCGTGACAGCGGTCGGATGAGCTAACCATTGAGCTGCAAGGACTGAACGTGACCAGTGTTTTCTACGAAATAATTGAACACGCAACAGAAAGCATCGACACGGGTCTAAAAACCTATGCCACCGTATCGTTTTTCCATTTCATCACATTGTACTCGAGAACGTCTGTTAAACCCTTTAAACACTTAGTGACCTAACCGATTAACGCCAGACGATTTTACACGCAAATGGGAACCTCTTAAGGAGTAAAGCCTCAATCTTTATTGGTAAGTTTTATTTTCTTTCAGTCGGCTACGACGCCCTTGGATGTATCAAAGATCGTAACCCTCGCACCCTTCCCTTGCTTATTGCAAACTTTCGTGGTAACATCGACTGGAGTGACCTGACGAAAATCGTTCACGCATGCGCAGAACGGGTGCATTCTCGCGGTTTTACCATATTTGGAATCAAGTATGATGGGGAATGTTGGAGTGGAGTGGCTTCCAATAGGTCGTACGACAGCTATAATACTTTAGAAGACTGTGTTAATGGTCCAGGCAAAAGAGACAGGAAGTTCGTTTATAAGATGAAATTGTAAAAATTTAAAAAACCTTTTTCCGGTTGCGGAGGCTGGGGGACGGCTATTCATAGAGTTATTTTTGTGGAGTTACTTTTATAGAGTTAGAGTTAAGCCTCCAACATTCTGAAGTCATGAGTTTGGAAGGGTTAGCTTAAAATTTAGTTATTAGGTCTAAACCATGATTTAAGAGTCAAGTCGGCTCATTTAATTTTGGCTTTCCAGAATGTTAAATTCAGGATTTTGGCAGTCTAAAATCTTGAATTCAGGATTTTGGTAGTCGTTAACTCTAACTCTAAGTGATAACTCTACTGAAATAACTCTATTGCTAGTCGACCTCGTCTATAAGGAATGTCCAAAAATTTGACGGCTCCTTTTTCCGCTTTAAACAATCGGAAGATTTTAGCCGCCATTTTAATTTCTCTCGCGAGAGATTCGACACTGGCGAAACGCCAGAACGGGTAAACTTCTGTCCCGCTACAAACGTTCCCTTGCAACTGGAATTTCCATGCAAATGGTAAGCGCTCCTTATTATATCCCTCAGATAGTACGCGCACTATGATTGGCCAATTTAGCGGGCCGTATTCTACAGCACGTTCCTTACCAAGAGATATAATAAATACCTTACTAACCCCGTTTTCTCGGGTCGTACTGTAAGTTACGCCTCCTTGTTTTTTTTTCAGTTTAATTCACGGCCCTCGTGCTTCGCACTCGGGCCGTAAATTGAACTGAAGAAAACGCGGGCCGTAACTTGCAGTACGGCCCGAGAAATCAGTTAGTAAGAGGTAATAACTCTACCTTCAAGGTTCTCTTGACGCCCTTTGAAACGGCTTCAATATTGTTTGTAGACACGAGAAATCAACGGCCAAGTTTTCAGTGCTGCATTAGCAATTTTTAGCCCTATGTAATTTTGTTGTCATTTGTTGTCGTTTAATACTTATACTGTTTAGTTCGTCGCGTTTGTGAGATATTTGTAAATTTGCTTAATCCCGCATGCAGTAATTCGTCGGTATTTGCTTCGTTATCGCGTCTATTCAATGTGCTTAAGTTCTGTTGCCTATGAAATGTAATTTGTCACTTCGTTAGGCATTCGTCTTTCGTATAAAAGTATTGCATTGCCTTTTGTAAGTCAGTTGTTGTACCCGGAGTTGCCGAACAGATCTTGTAAGTAGTTTATTTCAGTCGTGGTTTTTGGCGTTTCTGAAGTTTAGTTTTAAGTATCTTGCTTGTAACTTTGTATTTCTATATTTTCTTTCTGTAGTGAATCGTTCAGTTAAGTACGTATTTCAAGGCTGTACAGGAGTTTAATTACATTGTTGTTGAACCAAATTTTGAGAGCGTTTTAACAGGACGGTCATAAAAGAGCTTGTAACAGGTCGGTCATAAAAAGTGTCAAAAGCTCGTTGAACCAAATTTAAACGGATTCTTTCTTTCAGCATTGCCCTTGTTATGCCAAAGTCATCCCAGTTTATAAGACAGGTGATGAAACTGAACCAGGCAATATCGGCCAATTTCATTACTCTCTGTGTTCAAACGACTGTTCGAAAGACTGATGAACAAAAGCCTCACTTTGTTCATTGAAAAGAATCAAATCCTTTCGTAATCTCAATATGGTTTCCGAAAAAATCATTCCACCCAACATGCAATTTTAGATATCGTTAATACAATTCAAAGTAACATGGACGCGGGATCGTTTTCCTGTGGTGTCTTTATTGATTTAAAAAAAGCTTTCGACACCGTTGACCATTCCGTATTATTGTGTAAACTATATCACTATGGCGTACGCGGAATTATCAACGATTGGTTTTCTTCACATCTATCTGATAGGATCCGAACTACTCGAATTGGATCCAGCATCTCTAGCAAGAGGAAAATAATACATGGCGTTTAGTCCATCGGCTGAGAGCCGAAAATTTGGGTTTATGGCTCACTTAAGGGGAACAGCCGAAACATGTCTTATCTTCATCTTTGACTATTAAGCATCATAAAAATCTATGATAGCAAGAATAGAACGGTAGCTTCACTTTGTAAATCGAATTTCAAATTTGCCCTTCATACCCTCCTTTTGGTCGCCATCTTGGATTTTGTGGGAAGGCTAAAGAGTTGCTTGTGTTCTTTTCACGTGAATGAATCGCATTTCAAACGCAAAGTTTGAACGTATTGGAACTACAAACATGATTTCCGATTATTGTAGTTTTTAAATTATAGACTACGTGATGTCCGACGTGACGTCACAATGCCTGATTATTGGTTACAATATGACCAGTTTGCACTTATAATCATTGCCAAAAAAAAATTGTGGGGTTTTCAAAATTAATTCGAAAAGAAAAGAGAGCAAGTAGATAAAATATATATATACACGTATGACATTGCAAGTGTTTTGAATAAAGTCCCCTCAAAAACAATTGCCTGTTTCCTGCCCCTAGCTCCAGTTCCCAAACACATGGTATCACAAACATTCAATAGGTTTTCATCCCGGTGTGAAAGGGTTTCCTCTGCACCATGATCAATGGCGGACGAATGCATTATATGCGGTTGTTCGGATTCTAAGCTAGCCCAATGCAAAGCTATTTCTTCATGGACAACCCTATATCGTGCTGCCGTGATTCGGAATCACAAACCAATTTTGGAGGCTTCAACTGAAAGAGAATTCCCCGAAAATCCCATCAAATATCACCGCAATTGCCGAGCTGAGTTCACCAACAAGAGATCATGATTTGCAAGTAACTAGCAAACCATCTGATGCGGCAACTGGAAGTGCGACAAGGAGAAGCTCCAGAAACGTAAATCAGCCGAGCTCAGCGATTCTGCCAGATCAATGTTTGTTTTGTAAAAAGTCAAAGTACAAACCAAACTCGAAGACCAGAGAGAATCTACACAGTGTGCAGGAATTTCGCGCCGATGAGAGGGTAAGAGCGTCCGCTTCTCTTCATGTACAACAAAACACTACTATGAGTGAGGTAGCTCGAGAGGTGATTGGAATATGTGCAAAAGATCTCATTTCTAGTGAAGCGAAGTACCACGCTTCCTGCTACAAAAGTTTCGTAAGAATAATTTATTCCAATACAAATGAAGGTCAAAGGTCGAATGAAACAGATTGCCAGCCATTACAACCTGTTTATGAAGCTGTGTACTGTTTGTGCGAAGATTTGATAGCCTACCCTGAAATAATCGAATATAAAGTTGTGAAAGAACTGTTTCTGAACAAAGCTAGCGAACTAGGAGCAACTGTACCGGAATCACACAAAAAGAACCTAATGCGAAAGCTGTCAAACATGTTTCCAGAAATTAATTTTATCACTTACCACTATAACAAGGTGTTAATGTATCCAAATACATTAGCGATAGACAAAGTTGTCCTGGATTTCGTTGAGCTGAAAACCGAGATAGAGTCGTTTCAAGGTCCCAGGAGTGATGATGAAGAGAATGTGATAAAGATTGCACGATTACTTAACAATTAAATAAAAGATCTTAACCCGCAGATGTCGTGGCCGCCTAAAGAGGACGATTTGAAACCAAGTAGAACTAATGACTATATTCCACATCTACTCGACGTCTTTTTAACTGTGCTCATTTCTGGGAAATCACTCGGCAGTGAGAGCAGTAGTACAGAAAGAACAATAAGGCTGAAAGAATCTTTCGCACAAGATATCGTTTTTTCAGTTACGTTTGGGGTTGTGAAAACTCCAAAAAGCGTGTTGTTTCCTTCTTTTGTAAAGGCCTTGTGCAACAACACAGAGATTCTGAAGCTTATCAATAAGTACGGCCATGGTGTAAGTTATGAGCTAGTAGAAGAGATCGAGACCGAGTATGCATTAAACGTTATCAACAAGCAAAGAGAAAACCGAGTCGTCATTCCGGCCAGTGTAACACAGGTGGAGTCCAGATCCACTGTCGCCCTGATGGTGGCGGATAACATTGATAACCTAGAATGCACACTAACTGGGTCTGGAACATCCCATCGCGTGAACTCCATCCTCGTCACGGAGAGAAATGAGAAAGAGAGCGGAGACGAGTCAGATGACCAAGACTACGCACCACCAGTAGCGAAGAAATGCAGGAGATCCCTACCAGCGACTGCGGTGACTAGAGAGATTCCTGAGTACTACAGCGGAAAACGGGAGGGGCCAGGGGAATTGTCACACGTTCAAAACCTTTGAGTAAGTTGTTCTTATAGTGACAAAGCAAAGGAACTGAAACTGCGCTACCTCGTGTGGCTCGAGGTCAGAAAGCTCGAAAGGCACCCATTATTACTAGTGCCTGGGTGGACTGGCTTTAACATTAAAGTCCGTGATCGTGTTGTGGTTGTGGAGAGCACAATTAGTTATTTGGACGCTATAGACTCCCCTGCTACCGACCTGAAGACCGCGTACGAGGTTCTGTCTCGAGGGTGTGAGATAAAAGATCGGCTGCAGTTGAAGGCTGTTGTTTGTGTTTTTGATCAGGCTTTTTACGCAAAGGCCATGGAGGTGTACTGGAAACACAAGGAGCTATTCGTTGGCCTGGTCATAATGATGGGAGGCTTTCATTTGCTGTTAATGCTCTTGGGAGTAATCGGAAGCCGTTTCGGGGATGCAGGTCTAAGAGAACTGGCTGTCCAGAGCGATGTCGTGGCAGAGGGCTCAGTGGATAAGGCTCTAAATGGAAAACAGTACAATCGAGCTGTGCGACTTCATAAATGTGTGTATGAAGCCCTCATGAGATTGCTCTTGAAAGAGTTTGAGTCTTCAGTCCAGTCACTGCCGGCCTTGAATTTAAATCAGCTGAAACTAGAACTGAACCAACAAGAGTTCGAGCGAGTGATGAACAGCCGTGAGTTCCGTGAGTTTGGAGAGCGATTCCATGTCTATGTACAGGGAATGAAGGAGAAAGGCTCAAACTTAGGGAGGTTCTGGCTCTCGTACTTGGAGCTGTGCGAGCTGATGCTGAACCTCATCTATGCGTCACGCACTGGTAGCTGGGAGCTGTACCTGTCATGCATCGAAGACAAAACTACGCGCGCTACCTTATCCCATTCCTGGACGACATGCGTCATCTGTCCATCAAAATGCCAGAGGTGTACACAGCCTTCAACAAAGGCCAGTTTTCCGTTCAGATGGGGGCCCGTAATCCTTTCGGACGAAACGAAGCTGGCAAGACCATTGAGAACACCATTAATCGCGACTGCAAGACGGGAGGAGGCTACATCGGGTTTAGCGCCAATTTTGCCGCGACTCAGAGATGGGTGCTCAATGACACAAGGCGTGGTGTGTACAGGAAGCTCCTCCGCGAGCATTTGTCTATTACTTTATCCCAGACCCACATTCACAAGGAGTTGGCTCCAGCACGAATTAAAGAAGACATCAAAGCTGTAGGAAAGCTGGTGGATCTGCTCGAGGATGTATTTACCAATCCATGGAAACAAGACGCAGCATTCACGAGCTTGTCTACGGGTATCGAAGCAACAAAAGAAGTAAGTGATGACTTACTGCAAGCCAAGAACAAGGGAAATCTGGCAGCGAATGACTTTGTAGTGAACCGTTGCTCATCCAGTCCCAATTCAGATTTCTTTGATCCATTAAAGAAAGTCAAGCTGAAGTCTTTTAAGGATCTGAAGGCTGTGCGTAAGGTAGGCAACAAGGATGTAGTACTTCCTCTTCGTATGGATCGTGATGTATTTGCTCGGATGGCACTTCTCGGACAGTTTCGTCAGATTGACATGAAAGTTATTTGCACCTATCCTCTTGGTCCTCTTCCTCGGTCTCTTGCTTATGGACTTATGGACTTATGGACTCCCGCGAAAGACAAGCAAAGCTAAACTCTCCCAACAGCTAGAGCGACGCATCACAGTTACCGAGAAATATCCAGAGAATGCAACCAGCATTTTCGATGGAATGGCAGTCTTGCAGAAGTTGAAGATTCCTTCTGGAGCTACGTGTCATGAGGTCGCTGAGCGAATGTTTGAGTTGGTAACAAACACCGGCAGCAGGCGCGTTGACGTAGTATTCGACGTGTATCGTGAAGTATCGATCAAGAATGTCGAAAGATCGAAAAGAGTGTCTACCTCTGACGGTGTACAATACAAGAACATACTCCCTGCCTATGCGGTGAAGTCATGGAACAAACTGCTCAGTGTCACCGCAAACAAGCCTGAGATCGTCAAATTCCTTGTGTCACAGTGGAAGACAGAAGCATTCAGAAGCAAGCTCGGCAACCGAATCATGTACGCAACAACCGAAGATCAGTGCTGGCGACTTGGTGCAGGCACATGCGAACCTGTTCCTGAGCTAAAGTGTAATCACGAAGAGGCTGATACGCGTATGGTTCTCCATGCTCACCACGTGGGAGGTACGTGCGTCATCCACTCTGATGACACTGATGTGTTTGTCTTACTACTTGCTCACTGCCGAAACCTTGGAAAGTGCTATATGAAGAAAGGAAGAGGCTCGAAGACTAGAATAATAGAACTTTCTATAGCTTTAAGCAGCTTCGAAAAGCAACTCGACCCAGGCATTGACAAGCACTGCTTCATGAAAGCCCTAATTGGCGTACACGCGATCACAGGCTGTGATACCATCTCTGCCTTCTGTGGTAAAGGGAAGGGGAAAGCAGTCCAGCTTCTCCAACGCAATGAAAGGTACGTCCGAGCTATGGTGAGTATCGGGGAGGAGTGGGAAGTATCCGAGGAGACCTTTAAGGATAAGGAGGCACTCGTGTGTCAGCTGTACGGGAAGAAGTGCCAGAGTGTGGATGTGTTGCGCTATGAGATCCACTGCGGCCGAGGCGGGAGAGTCGAGCCAGAGGCTCTGCCGCCTTGCGAATCATCTCTACGACTTCACGTTACAAGGGCAAATTATCAAGCAGCAATCTGGAGAAGAGCCATCGTTCAGCTTCCGGTAATTCCCTCCCCTCATGGGCACGGCTGGGAAGTAGACAATATTTCTAACGTCGTGGAATTTGTGTGGCTTGGATCCAAGCCGGCTCCAGAGGAGGTTCTGGAACTACTCTCCTGTACGTGCAAGAGAGCATGCATCGTCGAGAACTGCTGCTGCTTGAAGGCGGGTATGAAGTGCACTGACATGTGCAGTATCCAGTGCGAGGATATGGAGACTGATGATGGCGTTCAGTATGAGAGTGGGGATAGTGACTCTGAAGATGTAGCTGATTAATACGGGTAAGTACGTTCGCAGGTGTAGGTTACTTGGAATGGCGAACAGAAAGAGAGTTATTACCTTTTATTGTGTCTTTCTTTTGGTTCGGGACACAAGTTGTATAACGCTTTCTGTTACTCGTACATGCCTGGGTACGTTTTCGTTTTTCAGCTACGATCTTCGAGACTCCAAAGCAGTACGTGACATGAACGTATGTTTATGTTATAGATCCCATATGTAAGTGACAACAGTGGAGAAGGACGTTATACGATCGTGGCACTTCTGTACTAAAACGAGCTCTAGACTAAGGCCTGGTCAAACCTCAAGTGTGGACCTACGTAGTTATCTACTCTGATTTGTGGTATATTCATTCATGGTGTATTAAATGAGAAAAGACGTTAGTAATAGCTTTAAGCGTGTTTTTCAAGCATTGTGATGCAAAGGGCCTTAATGGTTATTTGAGATAATTGAGATAGCAGTTGAATACACAAGCAAGAAAACAAAATGGCGGCCACTTTGACGTCGTTCATGACGTCATTATAGCTTGAACAGCTGTAAACAATGCTGAAATTAATATTTCAGAAACGTATTATTCCAAATATACGTTTAGGCAAAAAATCGTGTGCATTTAAGAAAGAATAACATTTTTAAAGGTTTTTTTAGAAATCCAAGATGGCGACCAAAAGGAGAGTATGAGGGGCAAATTTAAAATTCGTTTTACAAAGTGAAAGCTACCGTTCTATCCTTGCTATCATACATTTTTATGGTGCTTAATAGTCAAAGATTAAGATTAGACAAGTTTCGTTTGTTCCCCTTAAGTGAGCCAATACAACCCCCTCAGCTGATGGACTTGTTCCCCAAGGCTCTATTTTAGGTCCTTTGCTCTTTTTAATCTATATTAATGACATCTACCTTGCCTCCCATAAGCTCAGCTTTTACTTATTTGCTGATGACACCAATCTCCTTTACGTTGACAAAACTTTGGAATCCCTTGAGACAGTCGTTAATGATGAGTTATTTAAAGTTTGCAAGTGGCTAAATGCAAACAAATTATCGCTAAACTCTGGAAAATCCAACTTTGTTATTTTCCATCCCTATCAACATAAAGCTTACTATGACGTGAACTTAAAGATCTACGATAATAGCTTACAGAAATCTATACCTCTTGAACGTAAAAACTATGTGAAATATTTAGGTGTTCTGATAGATAGTAACCTCTCGTGGAGATATCACATAGATCACATTTCATCCAAAATAAGCAAAGGTGTTGGTATTATTGCGAGGCTCAGGCATTTTGTACCTACAAATACTCTTATAAGGATTTATCGATCGTTAATTGAGCCATACATTTCTTATGGTCTTGATACCTGGGGCCAAGCTGCAAATTGTTATCTGAACAAAGTACTTATTCTTCAAAAAAGAGCCCTCTGTTTAATATACTTTTCTGACTGCAGAGCTCATGCAATTCCTCTGTTTCTAAGCTCCAGTATATTACCTTTGCATTTATTTTTCTTTAAGTATATAGCTATCCTCATGCATGACGTTGCTAATCATTGCGCTCCCTCTAAAATTACTGATCTTTTTATTCGTTCTGACTTTATACACTCTCACCATACCAGATTTTCAGCTGTTGGTAATTTTCACGTCCAAGGATCTAGAACTAATCAACAGTTATTATCCTTTTCAAGAACTCGGACAAGAATCTGGAACAAAATTCCCCCTAAGCTACGCAAGTTGAGTAAAGCACTTTTTAAAGGAGCATGGTCACGGCTAGCGCATGCGCATCGAGTCGCGATCGATTTTGGAAAAAGTTTAGCCTAAATTTTTCAATCACCGTCGAAGAGAAGACTTCTTCAATATATATCGGATTGTATCCTCGCCATCCTCCGTTGATAAGCTTTGGTATTTGTTTCTGAAGTTGTTAGAGGTGTACAGATACTATCGCTTGTGATAGTTTTGAAAGGCTGGGATTTTTACGGGCTTATTGCTCAGTTATTTGAACTGCTGTTGGACATGTCAACCCGTGGCGGCCATCGTGCCGGCAGTGGACGGAAAAAAATTCACGCAAGTAAAGCTGCTGCTGTTCAACACTGGCAGAGAGGCCATCGACGAATTTGGGTCGACAATATTTTGTATTCGTCTTGGGTTTCTGCTCGGCTGAAGTGCCGCTATAAGAGCGATTCCGAGCTCGTTGCTCACCTTCTTGGCCTGGAGTTTCGAAGAAGGTAAGTGTACTAAGCCTTGTTACAGCTCCTTGAATTTAATTTTTGGTGTTATGCTGAAAGATTTTAACCTTTGTAATAATACTTTGACATTTTTAAGGGCTAATGAGGAGGATGAACGGGTTGTTAGGAAACGAAACGGACCAGAAGATAAATCTTTGTCAAAACGCCGACGCCATTTTGAAGGTGCGAGAAACTGTTTCTCCGCTTTTGCTTTCTTCGTGTTACATACGGCTCTGGAAGCTTACACCCCAGTTGTAGCTCTTATAATCTTTCAATTTAACTGTTCATACTTTTATAGACAATCTTATTTGCTTATATATTGATTTTATTTTCGATATTTCTTGTACACTGTTCCATTCGAGCTGTGTCATATGATCACAAGTAATTAATTTTTATGTAATCTCTTTTGTTTCTTCCCAAATAGGACCACTTTTAACCTCGACACCAGCCAAGCAGACTGGGCAGTCTGCTGGAAATATGACTGAGTGCATCCTCCCTGAGTGTTTTAGATAATTCAAAGTTAGTCTTATTTTGTATGTCTTTTCCCATCCATATACATGTAGGTAAGTTTATGTTTGCATTGTTGACACTTCTCTCAAACATTTCAATGTGGAAATTGCTTTCATGCCTTGAAATCAGGGCAACTGTGGGGTTAACTTTGAAATGAATAACATCTTTATTTATTTGCTGCCTTTTATACACAGACAGTTCAGGGAATAAGATTCACATGATTATAGAAGTTATCTTCCCAAAAAGCTAAAAGACAAGTACATGTATATGATCTGCCCAATCATAGTGAAATTCATGTTTACTTCTTGTACATGCAGTATCATTTGAAATAGCTGTTGTGGTTTCAATTTTTTATTATTATTATTATTATTATTTCCAAATTCCAACGAATGATCGCAAATCCAATATGGCGGACAGTGAGAAACTTTACCTCCGC
>BLFK01000980.1:303743-336243 GCA_014634185.1 Astreopora myriophthalma | reverse complement strand
ATAATTCTTGTAAAAAAAAACGAAAACTCTTAATCAATAAAAATCAATAAAATACTGATGAGGTTCAGTCCTTGCGGCTCAATGGTTAGAGCATCCGACCGGTGTCACTGATCGATACCTGCCTGGGCCTGATCTTCTTTCCAGTTGTCTTTTTCTTCCGTTTCCAAGCAACTATAATCTTGGACAAAACTCGTTGGGAAAGTGCGACACAGCACCATGAAATACATACAATAAATGAACAAAGTCTTACTTATACCCCAGCTTTTGACATGCCGTTGTCAACATTGAAGTGGAGGAGGGTGGGGAGGGGTGAGAATATGTTATGCTTGCACATCCGTCTTTTTAATTTTTCAGGACAGTTTTGTCCAAGATTGTAGCGTGTCACCTTTCTCATGGGTGCATTACATCATTTATGTATACACGGCTCTCTGGGAGAGCATTTTATAAAGGGACTCTGTGTTGAATAAACGTGATGATGGTCAGCGTAATTTTTTTTTAAAGACGTCATCATCATTAATAAATTGCCTTGATCACGTTCATTTACCTGCCTGTTTCCTGAGACAAGTTAGGAACTTGAATGAATGGAAAGGCACGGTTCAAAAGCCTTTGGTTGTAATAGAACTTGATACTTATCATGCAGGATATCAACATAACCAAAAGGTTTTTTTCCGAAAAATACGATAATAGTCAACAAGCAGACCAAGCTTGCATTGCGCAAATTAGCATTTTCTTGGTTCATTAGCTTAGATGCACGAGGGAATTTTGCATTAGGCACGTGCAGTCTGCGCATGAGCATTATACTCTTAGGACGCTTTCCTTTTGTCAGAACTAAACGGCCAGACCAGTCAGTTTGCAAAGAAAATGCAACAATTTGAATAAACAGTTGCATGACATCCCTCACATTCTTTTAGAGGAGTATATTTGTTCGTTCACCAGCATTTCTACATTACGTCTCCATCTTGGTCTCGATACTAGACATTGTTTGCATTTCACACTTACATGTCAAGCACACACTCTCCGTCGCGTTTTGAATTTTGCCCAGCTTGTTACAAGTGCGAAAGTCAGTAAGCAAACTTCCGTTCACATCACGGAGTAGGCTTGCCTACACTCTTTCTGAACGTCTGTGATGTGGTATATCGAATTATTTCACTGAAAGAGCCGAAACTAAACAAATTACAGAACCAGTCCGGTTCAGTCATCCACGAATTGAAGTAATTCACGAGTTGGTTGGAACTAGCCAATCAGAAAGCAAAGCAAGTAAACGCAGACGCCGCCAAGCGCGGGAAAATCAGAAGGACAAAAGTCGCAGTTGGTTTTAGGTTTTATAACTAATTGGTTGTATCCTGCAAGCAGTGGATTGTCGTCTCTTATCCGCTTTGGTAGCGAAACGAGAGACAAACTACTGCGAGCAAGCGATCCGCTCCACCCTGATTCAGGGACGAATAAATTAAAATAGAACTGGAAAAACTAGTTTGCAAACCAGTATTTTGAGCATAACGTGTGTGATAATGTGACGTGAGTTAATGACGTGTGAGTGTCGCCAGCCGCGCATGCTCGACAAAGAACGGGTCGCTTGCTTGCAGTGGTTTCTTTCTCGTTTCGTTACCAAAGCGGATAAGAGAAGAGAATCCACTTCTCGCAGGATAAATTCGTTGAAAAGTTCGCGAAAGTTTTTTTATCCAGTCATAGAGCAAGAACAAAACAAAAGCAAAACCACAGCAACTGCGTAATTACTTTCAACACTCAATTAAAAACTGCCCTATAACAAGAATGAAATGTGACCCTCATTTAATAAAATACTCACTGCAAGGTTTTCCTGAATATCCATCCTTACATGTGCACATGGCGTCGTTGGTTTCGTAATTGGGAATGCAGATTTCATTGGGGCCGCAATATGAGTCATCGTCCTCGCAAACGCTCTGTTGCGGGAAAGACGAAACCTTGTTACTAAAGCCATATTTACACTAGCAAGTTTTCTTGACGAGTGCCCTTGACCAGTGTTGAAAACAAAACGGCGTTTTGTATTAGCGAACAGCAAAAGCGGTTTGTTTTGGGGCCGCAGTGCTCAGCTTTGCTGCTCAGTGCAGGCTGGTCACGAGATGAAAAAGAAGGAGAGAACAGAGCGAAAGTTGTAGGTTCGTCCGTGGGCTTCCGAGAGACAAAGGGAAGCCCAAGGAATTGCAGACAATCTCAGTTGTAGGTGTGCTAAAGCTACAGACCCCGAAAACTTCAAGAATTTCTTCCGGTTAGCCGCTCTAACTCTTCTGGTTGGCTTGACATGTGACCTTTTTTTTTCGTAGACTAACTTAGTTTCTTTGTCTTTTTGTTGTTGGAGGCGAATTTCCCATAAGCCCTTGGTAATTCCTTGACAAGTGCACTTGTCAACTAATTTACACTAGCAAATATCGTCCTGGACTAGTTTTTCCTTGACAAGAGTCCTTGTGCAAAGACTAGCATGCCAGTTTTTGAACAAGGACACTTGTCAAGGGAAAACTTGTCCTTTTTTTCCATTTACATTGCCAAGTAAAACTTGTCAAGGAAAACGTGCTCGGGTAAATGAGGGTTAACGGGAAATCCTTTGCTCTTTGTGTCTATCAGCAAGATAAATGTCATGACCGTAGGACAAACTCTCTTGCTTTGCGTTATGAACAAGCTATACAAAGTCATTTTGCAAATGAAAAATGCTCGTTATTCAAGGCAATGCAGGCTCTTAGACTAAGGTTTTGAAATGATGGAATCTGCCATTTTTAAACAATTCTGAGGAAAAACACGTACACTGAGCTGTAGTACCCAAATACCGACTTTTGGGTAATTTAGAGGAAACTTTCCTGTTGAGATATTTCAGTTGTCACCCTTTTTTCCCTTGCCGATATTTCATTCATCTTCCAATAGGGCTGTAATGCATGTCGCACTCTTTGTCAATTGATTTTTAGAATGTTAAGGGGGGGGGGGGGGGGTTATAAAAATTGTGTGGAAAGTTAAATTTTAACACGTAGTTTAAAGTGGCACTTGAGAATCGAAGTTTAACAGACGGATATTTAAGACTGTGTCCTTCCAAGATGCTTTATAATCTTTTAGCAAATTGCCTGTAAGTTATTTTTCTTTTTTAATTAATTTTAAAATTTCCTTTTAAAGCTCGCTTTCAGGTAAAAGGAACTTGAATGTAGTATATTACTGTACCCGTATTCCTCGGTAAAGAACCGCTGTATCTTGGGAGAAATTCTGTAATCCCACAAATCGATCAGAATCACTGAGCTGGCAGTTAAAGGTGTTCTTGTTTGGCGTTGGCCCAAAGTTGTAAGACAAGCATCGAGTTTCCTCCACGCATTCCATCCGGCAAGATTGCTCCGAAATTACCTCGATCTCTTTGACAACATTTCCGACCAGCTTCTTTTCTTTTATCTCTCTAGCAAAGTTGACAGCTATGAAATCGGATTCTTTTATTCGAGATACGTACATCCCCTGGACAAAAGGAGGAGGGAGAAATGCCAGGAACAAGATGGGGGAGAGCATTTTTACCTCTTTTTCAGAGACGTATTTCAAAGAGTTGTTTTTCAGCCGTATGTTAGACGCTCTCAAGAGTACAAAATAAGCTACAGACCAACGCTCAATGAAGCTCTCAATAGAGTTTGAAATAAATCTGCGGGATCAGGTTCTTTGACTACTGAGCAGTCCTCAGGAATGACTTCAATTCGCATTTGATAGCGTATGAAACCATTGCGTCCCGCCAGCTGAGATCGGTTGACGAAACTTTATTTTGAGAAAGACATCAGTGGGTAGTCATTCATTTTGCTGACTGTTTTTTTTTAATATATATAGGTATTAAATTAAACAGGAAAGGAGAATTTTCTAGCAATAATACCGATAACAGAATATAATATCTGGCGCTGCATGGCAAGGAAATGCCAGACGCTGCATTGATTAAACTGCATTCAAGACTGGTGATTAATTAATACTGAGGTTCACAGCATTACACCCATTCCAATTAATCTTTGCTATAGGGTTCCCAGTGGCAGACCTTGGCCCCTTTTTTGGCAGGAAATCAACTCAAATCATCATAATCAACGAAGTCTTTGCCGATTCGATCTAGGCCTTTTTTACATTGCGAACATTTTTAGGCCATCTTTATTTTACTAAGTTTCAGTTTCTCAAAAGACTGAAAAGCGGCTTCTCTGTAGTATCATATCGTAATTGCCAACTTTTGCAGCCAGACGCCAGCAAATATTTTATTCTTCGAAGCTATTACATTACTGGATACTTTGTGTTTCCAGGGACTGTGACAGTTCCTTGATTATAATACTGAATAAGCCACTCAATATGTAATCCTGATTTTGTTTTTTTGTTTTACAGATGTAATTTCTTTACGTTGCTTTCGCGACTCCCCTGAATCTTTCTCACGGTAATTTAGTTTGCAACCAACTTAAATGAATTTCTGTTCTGGAAAGCTATAGTTTGAATAGGTGTATGTTTCACAAATTCCTTGGGGAAGTTATCCGCGTTTCAAGGAAGTAAACATTTCTCAAAAAGTCAGACGGCTTATCGAGGTTGGTAAATAGAACGACGTCACAGGGTGAAACTGATTTTCGGTTGTGTGTGTTTTCTCAGTAGTCGTCAGTGTTCTCGGTTCTTGTCAGTTGAACTGATCACAGACTGACGTCAAAGCCGGCAAAACATACAATGCTCAAAGACTATGGTAAGGTGTCAGGTAAAAGGGATTTTTATTGAACTTGACATTAATTGTCTTCACAACAATACTTTAGAAATGAAGTTGGCACAATTGTCAAATGCTGTTCTACTCTTACAAATAAGATAAACAGGTCAAAAGAGATCTAGCGGAGGTCGACCACGGTAAGTTACTTGTGATATCAACCTGCAGGATATGAAAAGAAAATTAACATCACAATTAGAATCTCATCGACAGACGGGCAATGTTTTAGAGTGCTATAGAGAGAGATCTCGATCAACCGAGTGAGCGAGTGAATTTGTTCTCGTCGTTTCCATCATCAACACCACCACAATAGCTCGTTTGTTTCTTTTGTGCGTTCACGAGTTAAGATTGACAGGAATGAAACCTAACAGAGGAAAAAAGAATTTTTCTTTGCGGATTCAAAAATATTTTTCACGCAGGTGTTGTGTGTGTGGAACAAAACACCAAAACTCTTCGCTCGTAGCACGTTGCTGCCCTCAGGGTCATCTTAAAGAAATATGCTTTAGAATCTATTTAAAGCAAAGCGTCACTTAAGCCCGATTACATGAATTAAATCTTCAAAGTTTTGGGGTAAGAATTCCTCCTGGGCTAAAACTGAAAACCACTTCGTTGCTGGTAGTCACGGAGGTATTTTGGTGGTTTTCTTGGGGGTGGGGGGAGGTAGGCGTTGTGGCTTACTGGTCTGTTCGGGACTGAATGGGTCTGAATGGTCAGATGAGGCTTTTTTCTTCTTTTACTGGTACTTCCTGGTCAAAGATGTATATACCTTCCATATTATCATCAAAGGGGGGCCCAGTGGGGCATGCGCGGCAGTTACAACTCTGAGAGCTCTCTCCAAGCCCCTGGCACTGCGGATGTCCCACACCATGCCCACAATTGCAGAAGCGGACTCTGAATTGCCGTCCGCAGCCGCATGCTTTGCTGCACTGGCTCCAATCGCTCCAGTCACTCCAGCAATCTGCCGAAACAGGCACAAGCGCAAGAGTGAGGCCTAACACAAGAGTTTTAATCAACCAAAAGCAAACGCTGGCCACGCTGGAAAGAGTTTCAATCAAGTGTAAGCCAGAAAACAAGGGAATCAACGTGCAAGAGTTTGAGTCAATGACAGGAAATTAAGAAAAGGAAAAGCGGTTGTATGGGAGTATAAATCGTTGAGTTTCAACCACATCTGGGTAAACAGGAAATGAAAGTGTCACAGAAACGTAAGAGTAATAGGAGTAAAAAGAGCAAATATCTAGATGAATCTATTCAAATGCGCCTTACATCCGGTCATAAAAGTAATATGAAAGGTGAAAAGATAAACTTAACTTTGCCCAATCTTAACCTAATCGTAACCTAAATAGAATGCTCTTTTAAAAAGGAAACTCTTCATTTTCGTCTTAAAACAATCAATTGATTTTGATTCTCTTATCTCTTTGGGCCGTATTCCATAATCTCGGAAATTCGGAGCAGCGAAAATAAATGCGCGATCACCCAGAATTGCCTTAGATTTAACGGTAGGATAACCAAGTAAAGTACGGTCACCAGAATTCTTTAGGTTATATCTTGACTCAGGTTTACGGGTGAACAAGGAAGTCAAATATCAAAGTGCTAGAGCCTTAAAAATCTTAAAAACAATAAACAAGATTTTAAATTCATTTCTATGCCTAACAGGCAGCCGATGTAAATCTACCAGTAAGGGAGTGGTATGACTATTTGCTTTCATTGCTTATTAAACAAGCGAGCGTATTCTGTACACATTACAATTCTTTTTATTTGATAATCCCGGATGCCATAGAATAGACTGTTGCAGTAATCAATTCTACTTGAAATAAAGGCATGAACTAAAATCCTGATATCTCCCTTAGAAGTATATTTTCTTATTCGTCTCATATTGTACAGGTAATAAAGGGCAGAACTACATGTTTTTGCAGTAACATGAGTCGCCATCGTAAGCTTACAATCAATCCAGGAACCCAAGTTCCTTGCAGTTGCCACAGGAGTGATGCCAGATTGATTTCGCAACACGAAGACTAGTGATATATACCTTAGGGAGCTGCTGCGATGTACCGATGATCAACAATTTGGTTTTGTCATCATTTAATTTCAATTTATCATTTAGCATCCAAATGCGAATGTCGTCAATGCAGCTTTCCATCTTAGCCAAGACAATGTCTTAATTAACACAAGAGTTGGGACAGAAGGACATGTAGAGCTGACTGTCATCTGCATAACAATGGTGTTTAACATGTTTCTCCACTGTTTCAAATATCTTCCTAGCATAAATGATTAACAGTAACGGCCCAAGGCATGAACCGTGAGGTACTCCATACTCCAAAGTGAATTTCCTGGAGAGTACGCCGTCTATTAATGCTTGCTGAGTTATACCACTTAAAAGTAAGATCCAAGCCACGGGACAGTGATGTATCTTCGAGAGCAAAGGAAAACCCCAGTCTCTCTAATAAGACCCAATAAGATGCCATGGTCACTGGAATTAGATGCCGCGCTCAGATCCAATAAAACGAGAAAAGTGACCTGCTGATCATTCTGAGTCAACGGTGCCAACAGAAACAAGATTTATAAGCAATTGAACGCCAGTTTTAAGGGGAAAGGGGGAACGCGCAAAACCTAAACATTTGTGAGACGAAAACAGGCGTTCGATTGAAAAATCATCCCATGAACGAACGGGTGCTGAAGAGAAAGGGAAAAAGCATGAATTGGATAAGAAACTCTTGTGTTCACTCAAATTTGCGCATGCGCTTGTATTCCTCGTTTAAACAAGGGTGCATTCTTTCGGGACTATTCCCGAATAAGAATACAGGGAATGGTCAGTTTATGTGTTCTTTTAGGACTTACGTCTTTTTCGGAATGAACGGAAAAAGGATTCTGTTTATTCTGCTTCCGTAAGCTGAATGTATGGAATAAACCGAATGTGGCTTACTCGGAAGACAGAACAAGCGTTCTCGGGGAGATCGTGCGCGGCCGCCGAAATGTTCAGACTATTCTGAGCGTTAGTTCTCAGGTCACTTGCGCAGTAACCATTCCGTTTTCGGAGTACGTCTTCTTTTAGAAAACCTTATTCCAGTTATTACGTTACTCTTAAACCGGAATAAGGAATAAACAGGAATAAACAGGAATAAATAGGAATAAACAGCGGAATGGCGATCCCAAAAGAAAGCACCCAAATTAAAGATTGCTGGCGTCTTCAACCACGCGAATTTTTTTTTTTTTACACCCTGCACACTGCTCTTCATTCAACCTTGAATACAACGAACTTACTTCCAGGACATGGTCCAAGATCACAAGCTTTGTTTGTCAGTGGAAGCCCACTGCACTGTCTGCCTCCGGGTCCTGGGGGTGGATTATCGCATCGTCGGGTCCTGATGCTCGTTCCAGGACCACACGACGAGCTGCATGAGCTCCAATGGCTCCATTCACCCCAGCCGCCATTAACAACTGGAGCTAAAGAAAAGCAGCAGTGATTTGTTACTGTTATCACTTAAGGGAACCTGACCCATTCATTCCGCTAGCATCAATCCAGCCATCATTCGAGCAATACACCATTAAAATTGTCCCCTTCTCGCTCGACTATCTATTCGTGCCGACTGCATTAATAGCCGCAATTCTCCCAGTCCCCCACGGTAAGTTATGAAACGAGGCCCGGCCAGGGTGGCTAAAATTCGAAACGGCGGGAAAATGTTTGCTCCAGCCATTTTGAAGGTTATCCAACCCAGCCTCGTTTTATAACTAACCGTGGGGGACTGGCAGGAATGCGGGGAAGGTTTATTCGATACTTAATTCATCCATGTGATGGTTCCCTTTCTTACACCATCCTTTATTCGTTGATTGATTCCGGCATTTTACACACCCTCACTCTTCCGTTTATTTATTAATTTGGTTATTTCTTTTGCTTTTCCACACTCCAAATAGTTATTTTTTCGTTCCTCCAGTTGCGCGTCGCTTTCGTTTATTGGTTCGTCCGTTGTTTCGTTGATTCGTGAAATTCAATGAGCTTTCCAAGAAATATATCTTACCAGAAGTCTCGATCTGGAATGGAATGCGGCCCATGAGTTTACGGTATTATCCATTTTTAGAACGGCTGCTGCTAGATTTGTGCCATGATTTGCGTGTAGCAATTCCACATCCCCCTCTTGGTTGTGGACCAATGAGACGCGTTGTGGTTATCAGGGCCAATCTGATTAGCCATTAATTGGTTGGACCTCTATTCTAAATCTAGATAATACCGTAAACTGATCGGACAAGACCAAATGAGACAGATCGAGACTTCTGGGTTATGGAATTCCGACCTTACCAGGACAGTTCTGCGTGTTACAGTCGCGCGTTCGTTTATCTGATCCGGGACATATCGCTTGGCCCGCGATGCCGCCATTACAAATTCTTTTCTGGTTCTGTGATCCGGATCCACAGGTTTTGGAACACGTTGACCAAGCACCCCAGGGGCCCCAACCAATGTATGCTAAAAGATTATGAAAAATAAATAAAGGTTCATATAGAAAATCGAACGCTGTCTTCCTTACAGTAGCATTTTGGTCACATTTTGTTCTTCGGGTGTTAGTTGTCCTCGACCAGTTAAGAAATCATATTAAGTTGGTGTTTACGGCATTCACACAGTCACAGGCAGATTAGGCACAACTTCCTCGATGGTGTTGGTTTTCGTAAGACGTAACAGGTTGTAACTGTTAAACCTCCCTTTTCGGGATATATAACCTCAGAACGGTTTTAGGAGGCCA
Organism: Astreopora myriophthalma; assembly: GCA_014634185.1. Classification (NCBI taxonomy): domain Eukaryota; kingdom Metazoa; phylum Cnidaria; class Anthozoa; order Scleractinia; family Acroporidae; genus Astreopora; species Astreopora myriophthalma. Next base: position 326,805 of record BLFK01000980.1, on the reverse strand, counting down.
TTTCCTATAGTTTCGTGTCAGGCTATTTTTTAAAGCAAACCTATGTGCAAAACTTTGAGTAGTTTTAGTTTACATACGAATGAAAACTAATTTTCAAGAAAAAGGCTTTGCACTTCTACTCGAGGCTGAAGTGTACTTGGAAACGGCCTGCTAAGTGTGACAAAACCAAAGCTACGCTTGGCAAAACGAAGGTTTTTGAATGTTTGGCGGTTTCGTTTCTAATTGGCGGGATGAAATGGCAGGGAAAATTCTGGCCAATTACTAATCGTTGAAATCGGCAATACCAAAGCAACCTGCAAATTACTTTCGGCAATCATCTGAAAACTGCTCATTGTTCCTTATAATGTTTCGAGGACGTAGACAAGCTGAAGCTAATTTACTTACCCGGACATGCTGGAAACAAACAGGTCTTTATTTGAACACTCGGCCCCTTGCATGGCTTTCCACCATGCTGAGGTGGGGGGTTGGAACACGTCCGTTTCCGAGTCTTGCTTCCAGTCCCACACGTTTCAGAACAGTCGGACCATCCCGCCCATAATCCCCAGCGGCCGTTGACTGAAAGAAGTTTAAACAAGTTGGTGACACTACACAATCCAGGCGTCAGTGTTTGCCTCCGTGTTTGCGTCTTCAAGGTATCCGATCAGAAGAAAAGATTTCGAATCTAATCAAAATGCACTTCACTTAAACGTTGGTGATGAAATAATGAATTTATCGGTATAGGTGGTGTGCAATCAATGTCTGGAGACACAGATAACAATAATGAAATGTGCAAATGCTGGATGACGAAGAAACGGAGCTAACGAGAGATCTATTGGTTTCGTCAACCAACATGGCGGCGATGACGTAACGTGCACACCATCTATGGTGACTCGAGCATACTCGGAAAAAATCTGATTTCTCGTAATAGGAATCGAACCTATGGACTTCTAGTTACTTTGCCCTTCCACTGAGCTGGAAGAGGATGAAGGACTTGAATTAGTACAGGTCCTACTTCAATACTGTGACCCAGTGCTACACTCTTTGGTGCATGGGCACCATTTGCCTTAAGACATTTCTCTTCAGTCCCAAACATAATTGAAAGTTAACTAAAGCTGTGCCTTTCACTAATAATATTTTATTCACTTTGTTTTGGGCTTTAAATTGAAGCAACTAAAACAACTAACTTGGACATGTCTTTAGCAGACAGTTCTTCGTTTGTTCACTCGGCCCGTTGCACTGTTTCCCTCCGTGCTGAGGCGGAGGATTAGAACAGGATCGTCTCCGAGTCTGGCTTCCAGTCCCACACGTCTTAGAGCAAGCGGACCAATGCGCCCATAATCCCCAGCGGCCGTCGACTGAAAAGAGACAAGGAAATTAAAATATAGAAATACATGGACTCAATTGTTACTGTTAATATGAACTTTTGATTGCTGTACCGATTGATTGCACAAGTTCTTTACTTCAAATTATAGTGTGGTATCAGGGATCATACGGTTAAACTTGAATTGCAAGGTCTTGGATAATGTGAGCCCGGCTCAAGTGAAGGAAATGGTCACACGTTGCATTTTGTTTATTTTCAATTTCTTTGTAATTGAAGAAACAAAAGGTGACTAGCTAAAGATGGAAAAGAAATGAAAAAATAATAAAAACAATTATTACAAGGGGGGACCTTCCTGGGGTTGACATACAGCTTAGTGGGGTTGATCAAAGAAATAAATGTGTTTAACTTGGCGTTGAGCTTATACACCCACCTACTTAATTTGCAAGCGCTTGCTTCTATCTATACGCTGCAAGAGGTTCCCATTTCAGTTTTAGCCGATTGTCCTTTTGCGTCCAATTCATATTGGCATTTAACAAAATGCAAATAAGTACTCATCTGTCGTGGGATTTCCTTTAGTTTACATTTCCAAATATAATAGCGTGTTAAAAGATAACAGAAATTCAATGTGCAAAAGAATTCTTCCTCGGATGATTTGACTGGCCTCAGGCCCAATTATGCGCACGATCCTTTAAGATTTGCGGTTCTCGGTACTAACTTGGACATGTCTTTAGCAGACAGCTCTTCGTTTGTTCACTCGGCCCCTTGCACTGTTTCCCTCCCTGCTGAGGCGGGGGATTGGAACAGGATCGTCTCCGAGTCTGGCTTCCAGTCCCACACGTCTTGGAGCAAGCGGACCAATGCGCCCATAATCCCCAGCGGCCGTCGACTGAAAAGAGATAAGGAAATTAAAATATAGAAATATATGGACTCAATTGTTATTGTTAATATGAACCTTTGATTGCTGTACCGATTACACAACTTCTTTACTTCAAATGATATTATGGTATCAAGGAATAAACGGTTAAATTTGACTTTCAAGGTCTTGGAAATTCTCCGAGCTCGAGTGAAGGAAGAGTTCACACGGGGCCAATTTTACCCATGAAAAACTTTTACGTGACGGATGGTCCTTTTGCTTACACGACACAGGAGCCTCCATTCGTTCCAGTCCAGCCGCGAGCATACGAATATATGGCCTACTAAAACTCGCCTTCTTTGGTCACATTGAATGTTAATCAAGCAAAAGTGTTGAGGATGAATACTCGACGCTCCAATTATTGTAATGACAATCGTTGTAGTACGTTCTGTTCTTGGATATTAGGCAATTTTCCCGCGTTCCTTCGCCATACGAAATCGGCTCAGAGTTTGATTATATATTTTGGAAGGTACAACAACTACACGATCTTAATAAACCAAAATTCCTGCGAGTGGACGTGAGTGTGTTTCAATATCTTCGACGCGACTTAATAGGCAATTTTCGAGTTCACTCCAGCCTCTTTTTCAAAGCGAGTCTATGTGCGAAGTCTTTATTATGAAAATGAGCTTTTATTCATTAATTCATTAAAGCAAAGTAAAATGAATTACCATCACAAAACTCGTGCGTTTGGACTGGCTTTGGAAAAGAGGCTGTTGTAAATTCGGAAATGGCCAATTAGTTTTGTATTTGTATAAGGTGGCAAAGTTAAATAATGAATTAAATGCCTCGCGTTATTTCAAGCGACTACCATCGCAGCTCCACGATCAGGCTCGTATAACCACCATACGATGAAAGTTTGACCAACCTGCGCACGTTTTCACGAGACAAGATTTTGTCTGAATACTTGGCCCCACGCATTTCCCTCCATACTTTGGCGGGGGATTGGTACAGGTTCGGAGACGGGTCTGACTTCCATTGCCACATGTCTTGGAGCACTTCGACCAAGCCGCCCAGTTTGACCAGCGACCATTTACTATAAGAACAAGTATCGTTTAGCAATAAGACTTACAGTTAATTGAGCCATTTTCCACAATTTTGTACTGTTTTTTTTGCTGAATCGTAAAGAAGCCGATATCACTGAAGGGGCGGAAGAACAATTTGGGACGTTTTGAGGCAGGCACCATCAACAATGCAGACTCCCTTCCACGGGGCGCAACTACTTTTGCGAGGGTATGCATCTGTGTACACCTGAAAAGGGAAAACCGACAAAAAGCAAAACAAAACGAGCCAAAGAAACAGACAAAAGTAAAAAGTAAAAAGTAAACAGATATTAGAACAAAGACATCCTTCCGTCGAACAGATTTCTTAAATGAAACAAGACAATTTCACAATTCACATTTGATAAACGCGATCGTCATTTCCGTGGAGAGACCTTGCGATTGATCAAAAAGGCTGATCAAAAAGGCTAGAAAATAGCCGATGAGGCACTGGTTATCTTGGCAATGGGACCTCCAATTTAGACAGCGACACCGCACTTTTCAGTGCCTTCAGTTTTACGTTGTTTTAGAAGAGCGCTGGAAACAAATTGACTTTGAAGTAGTTTGAAGGACTGCACCAAGCGGAACGGCATGCCGACCGAGTTGACGCTCTTACAATAAATCTTTATATTTTAAACAAAATTAGAAGGGATTTAGTGCATGAGTGCATTTTGAAGGATTTTACAAAAATTCCAAGTTTCTGAATAACTCTGAAAGGAGACATTAAGTGTAAAAGAAACACTGGATGTTCGCTACGATCTTTGCCTTAGTTAAGTTAAAAATTCATACCATGCGTCTTTTAACGATGCGCACCAACCGAAATGTTTCTTAAATTAAAAACAAGTACAAACCAGGGCATTTCTTCACAAGACAAGATTTTGTCTGAATGTTTGGCCCCTTGCATTTCCCTCCATACTTTGGCGGGGGATTGGTGCACGTTCGGAGACGCGTCTGACTTCCATGACCGCAAGTCTTTGAACACTTTGACCAGGCTGCCCACTTGGACCAGCGACCATTTACTGAAAAGATTGAATGATGTGCCTTAGACCGTCTGTAGCTAATCGAATGCAGCTTATAATAGCGTAACACAGGTACTGTAACGCGGGCGCGTGTGAGCTGTCTGGAGGAGCATGCGTAAAGAGCATTGGATTGAGAGATTACGGGGAAATATCGAGTGCCAAGAGAATAAATACCTGGACAAGGTTTGACGTTGCAAGCCCGTGACCTTACGTTGGCACCGTAGCATCTCTTTCCTCCGTATTTGGGCACAGGATTGTCACAGTATCGTCTGCTGATCTGCTTGCCATTCCCACAAGTTCGCGAGCATGCGCCCCAGATCGTCCAGTTGGACCAACCACCATGCACTGCGAGAATGCAAGGGCACAAGAGTAGCTTGCATTTTGAAAAGATCGAATTTTCTCTTCAATAGTGGAAAAACAGGCCACAAACGCAATATGGTATTGTTTTCCGTTTGGAAAATGATATCAGTTGTCCTTTCGATTCTCTGAGAGCAACGTATGCCTGTCAGATACGATACTCACCAGGGCAGTGTCTTTTGTTGCAAAACCGAATTTCTTTGTCTGGTCCAACACAGGGCTTTCCGCCATATCCCGGGGGAGGCCTGGTACAGGTCCGTTCGCGATGCTGTGTCCCAGTGCCACACGTTTTAGAACATTTGCACCATTTTCCCCAAGGACTCCACCCACCGTTCACTTCGAGAAAGAAAGAGACTATTAAGCGCAGAGCATCGCATCGATCATAAGCCGTTTAGATTTATTCTGAATACTTGAAACTAGTAAATACTTTGGGTAAATTAGCTTCTATTTCCAGCAAATGTATGGTTGAGCAATCTTTCTACGATATTTGTGAAACATTTTTCAATTATCACACAATCGTTCATTTTAACGATCGTTGAACGTCTTTATCGCTTCATTACAATAAAGACGAATAAGTATCATGAAAAAGAAGTAAATAAGTGCATAAAAGTACGATAATGAATAAGTAATAAATGAACAGGAAAGATCAAACGAGGGAGTCAGTGAGTCAGTGAGTTTACAGAGAGAAGTGCGTAATTTGTAGTGATCACGACGATAACATATAAAGTATTGTAGTAAAGCACCTCAAAATATAACAGCAACTAAGCATGATCAACAATAGAACTTTTTACCGATACGGCGGCCATCTTGAATTCTGTTTTCTGTGAAAGATATTATGGGATGCCCAGGGGGCAAATGCATACATCTTGCCCCCTGGGCATCCCATAATATCTTTCACAGAACAATAGAGTTCAAGATGGCCGCCGTATTGGTAAAAAGGTCTGTACCGGCGCATGATTTGACTGAGCAAGCTCTTGTTTTTCTGCTTGGTCCCAAACAAGGTTTGCCTCCATATTGGACTCCAGGGTTATTGCAGTATCTGTGTGTAAACTGGAGTCCTGCTCCACACGTTTTGGAGCATTTGCTCCAAGGACGCCAGGCCGACCAACCACCATTCACTGCAAAGAAAAGAGAGAGATTAACAATTGGTTCAAGGTTTAGCCTGTGTATATCAAGTTGTGATGCACGCAAGAAGTTTGAAGAGCACGAGAAAGGAGTCCACTCCAAACTTCCCACATGCGTCATTACTCGATACACGCACACTAATTAGTGATAATTTATCATTGGCAACGCGCAAATTCGCATAAGTGTACGTAAACGAGCTAAATGGGTGGGCCAATTAGGGTGTTTTGGAAGAGAGTCGAAGTTGAGAAAATTAATTTGCATTTGCCTTTGGTTGTAACAGAAGAAAACAGAAGAAAGCTTATTACTATCACAAAAGTTTCGCACTTGGACTCGCTTTGAAAAAGAGGCTGACATGAAATCGGAAATGGCCTATTACTCCTCTCAACCTCGAATCTATTCTTTTGTTCTTGCACAATTCCAAAATAGTCTGTCGGGTTAAAACATTGCCAATGCATTTTCCGCGAAGAAATTTTCTTACGTCACCAACGTGTGCAACAGGCGTATGAGTATGACGCCCTCACGCGCGTTTCAAATTTTACTGTGTGGGCTGGCCCGCTTCCTGTTTCTGCTTTACGTTTTCTAGCGCGTAACTAACTTTGTCTCTTCCAATTTACTTTTGAGATCAGCGTGGCTTTCTAGGCGTAATTTGTAACGGGTTCCCAAGGCTTTCATTGGTCGAATAAGCTGTAATAAAAGAACATATTTTGACAATTCTTTCGATTTACCCTGTCTATTAAAAAACGGTACTTCTGTGCTGAAGGAAAATAAATGTCGTTTCTCTTTGTTGCGTCACACATTTTATCTGGGTGCTGTTGCAATAAACAATTCCTACGCTGTTCAGGGGGAAAAAATGGCATCATCGTTTGGATAACGATAACTTCTTCTTGATTGCCCGAGAGCCACGAATGCTTGATAGATGCAATACTCACCAGGACAATGTCTTGTGTTGCAAAACCGAATTTCTTTGTCTGGTCCAACACAGGGCTTTCCGCCATATCCCGGGGGAGGCCTGGTACAAGTTCGTTCGCGATGCTGTGTCCCAGTGCCACACGTTTTAGAACATTTGCACCATTTTCCCCAAGGACTCCACCCACCGTCCACTTTGAGAAAGAAGTGGGAATGTAGATCATCATATCACTTTCGACCGCAAGCCGCTTGCTTACTTACTCTGAATACTTGGACCTATTACACACTTTTGCTGAATTATCTCCAGCGAATGGTTGAGCGATTTGTACTAGATATTTGTGAAACATATTAATGGGTCTTTTTCAACTATCCCAGGAGCGTTCATTTTAACGAATTTTTTAAGTGTTTTATCACTTCATGGTAATTAAGAAAAAATAAATAAGAAAAAGGAGTAGATAAGTGCCTAAAAATGATAATGAAATGAAGAGGAAAGAAATAAGTAGATAAGTGAGTGAGTGAGTCAGTGAGTCAGTGAGTCAGTAACCAGTTCAGTCAGACAGACAGTCAGACAGTCAGTTAATCGGTGACTTATTAGGCAAGATCAAGAATACCTGCGCATGATTTGACAGAACAGGTTCGTGTGTTACTGCTTGGTCCCACACAAGGTTTGCCTCCATATCGGGGTGCAGGGTTATTGCAGTATCTGTGTGTAAACTGGAGTCCTGCTCCACACGTTTTGGAGCATTTGCTCCAAGGACGCCAGGCCGACCAACCACCATTCACTGCAAAGAGGAGAGACACATAAGCAATTGGTTCTGATGTTTTAGCCTGCGGATATCAAGTTATTATGCACGCGGGAACTTTGGAAAGCGCGAGAGTAGAGTGCTCTCCTAACTTTACAAATTAAGCATAATAACTCGATATTCACACCGTTAAGTGAACGAACTAATTGTTTATATCATTGCCGACGCATTTCTCGCAAAGAAAGACTGAGGACGGTCGAGTTTGCCTACGTGCACAACACGATTTTGATTCACGTTCGCGTGTCTTAAATTTGATTGCGTTACTCTCTCTCAAATTAGTTACAGCAGACATATGGAAAATTTAAAAAGGTATTTCTTCTTTGCTGAAGGAAAAGCTAATGTTCAGTATTTCTATACATACATGTATCTATTGCGTCACAAAGGTTACCTGGGCAACGATGAAGTAAGCAATTTTTATGCTGTTCAGAGGGTCCCGAGCACTTTTTCCCGCCATAGCCGGGCGGTGGGTTGGTGCACGACCTCCTTCGGGTCTGTATTCCCGACCCGCAAGATCCCGTACATTGTCCCCAGCTTGACCAAGAGGACCACCCACCATCTGATAGTGAAATGCAAGAGTGGTGTTAGCAATTTGAAGAAGAAGCTAAACTGGTAAGTATACAAGATTTATTTAAACGGCGAGGTGCTTTAGAGCCTGTGAAGTTGAAACTCAAAATAAAATAAAGTCAGTTTTATTGCTATATGAGTAAGGGGGAGATAGGTGTAGGAATGGGCGGATTTAGCCGTAAAAAGCACACGCATTACGGAATTTATCGATATATTAAGCGGATTCACGAATTTGAAAATTCTAGGCATATTTTTCGACTGAAAATCTGGACCCGGACTGCGGACTATGCCTGTCTACAAATCGGATAGTGGATCTGATTGTTCATTTTCGGTCTGTCTTGGTCAGTGCGCTGTTGTTTTGTCGACTAGTTTTAGAGTAGTATGGATTCTGATTTGAGCAGAAATAAAATCCAAACGACGGATGGATCGGGCCAAAAATATAGCACGGGTTGGTGAATTTGTATACCCCTATTCAACCCCCTCCTATATAAATTGTACCTCTTTGCACGGGCGAAGCAGAAGCTAGTAACATGGGCCAAGAGGATCAACAAAAATTCCCTGATATTGTCAAACGTTTTACCTGTCTTGGCTCTTCTACCATCATCTTTGTGACCTTGGACCTTCGAATTTTCAACTTACCTACTTTTTCTGTCTCTGAGCAACATAATTACAACACTAGAACTGCTGAGCTCCAGCAGTTAACTCTTGACCCATTTAGAATAAATATTAGAAAGTTTTACCCAACAGTGACTGGTCGACTTTTTTGGAACAACATTCCCCTACTGAACAATCAGCAATAAGCGAACCAAGAGATCATCATTGCATCGTCATTATTTTGCTCAGTACTGAAAATATTTCCGCTTGTTTGCTATCGTTATTCAGTTATTTCAGGTAAAGTCGGTATCTGCCGTTCTTTGTACCTTGCTTAGTGTTAGTTTGTATTATATAGGTGCATGTATCACCTGTGTATCTATCTGTACTCTCACTGACTAAACCTTTTCACTCAAGATAAAAAGGGCATCTAATTAGATCTCTACATTTTGCCCTTTTTTCTGTTATGTATTGTTTATGAGTGGAGATAAATCAAATCAAATCAAAGAGCTATATATAGTTTTGTAATTGTCTTTAGCGGTCTTATTGACTTGAATGTTAATTTTAGTTATCTAATCTCATGTGGATGCGAAGGCGTTGAAGAGTACTTGAGTAGAAGTTAAAGTAGACATGCCACGACTACTATGTTGACCGAACCCACTTTAGGTAAATGGAATGAAGTTACACTCAATCGTAAATTCGAACATCGAACACGTACTTGTGATGCAATGCCTCACAATGCACGATCTGTATTCCTTGGAGATGCCGACGCAACCGGTCCCTCCTGGCTTGGTGCAGGAGCGCTTTCGATATTGCGTTCCCCTTCCACAGGTCTTAGAGCATTCGCACCAAGATCCCCAGTTGGTCCATCCGCCAGTCACTAATGAATAGTAACAACACCAAAATAAGATTATTGTGGGCAAACCACAATCAATCAATCAATCAATCAATCAATTAATCAACCAATCAAGAACTTTATTTTAACACGGTAAGAAAAATCAGCATTTCTGGTTGGATGGTGCATACAGATAAGGATTACTAAAACCAAAAACAGGCGCACACATTGAAATGAACAGATCACAACTTCAAGCCACTTCAAATGTAGCCTGCGCGAAGCGCGGGAAAACATTTGAATTTGGTTGCGCTTGGTTATGCTTGGTTGGGATTGGTTGGGAAAGCCAACCTCCTTAAGTTGACTGAATTGCACAATAGGGGCGCTAAAATCACAAGTTGAAATGCTTCACAGCGGCAAGAGACAGGTTTCTGGTTCTCAAAATTCTGGGTCTAATTAAAGCCCTTCCCGCAAACGATCGTAACCAGCATTGAAATGATTAATGATTGTTGATTAATGATTAATGATTGATTATTTATGATTGATGATTAATAATTAATGATTCGTGATGCGTGATGCGTGATTCGTAACGCGTGATTGATTGATTGAAACGCGTGACGCGTGATTGATTGATTGAAATTGATTGATCCGTGATTTCTGATTCCTGTTTGTGTTTCGTGATTCCTGATTCGTGATTCATGATTCTTGAGTAATGATTAATGATTAATAGTGATTAATTTCTCGGGGATGACGCAGGCATTCCCGTGTAAATTTGTTGGCCAATCGGCATTCAATATTGTCGTGCCCGTGCAATGTGTAGATGAGTGCACCTGCGCACCGTGCTGCGAATTGCTGCAAGTTGTTGGCTCTTGTTGCATGTCTTCAAACTTTGGGAGCAATAAGTCCTAACATTTCTTTTGTCCTGTGAACTCTAAGGCCCTGCACCGCGCCAGGAGCCCATAATGGACTTCTGGCGCAACACTATACTGTTGCGTGCCTTTGCACAGGGCCACCAACAGCCCTGCAACAATATTGGGCTAAGACATACGCAATACAGTTTGTACCCATGATGGTATCCGTGGCATCCATATAAGCGTCATTTTGGATCTTAGAATTCATGGCAATGCTCGCTATGTCGAATTCTGTTGGAACCATTTGATTTGAAAACTGTGCGTATTGTCCACGCAACACTAGCAACAGTGGTGGATGCGATTGTAAACGTTTGCACAGGACTTAAATCCTTTATTTGCTCGGGGCCAACCTGCAATTTAGCTGCATACGTCACAACGCCCACTCAGTCAATAAGATCTCCATATGACAAAACTGAAATTAAGATCATCTGTTGATGAGTGTCACCAGACAGATTCTATTGAGAAAAAACTTTTCCCTGCCTACTTGTGCTAGGTTTTCAATTCTTTTTTGGGGTGCGAAATAAGTTGGGTATTAAGGTCATTTTAGCCATTATCATTGCTCTTAACTCCGGCAAAAATAGGACAAAAGTTAACGAGTATTGAAGCTTTTGGCACCGTTTACTATCAAGAGATGCAAGTGGTTCGGACCGTTTTCGTTTTCGGTTTTGCTTTTTTGTTTTTGGACGAAATAACAACGCGTGACTAATCAAAGGAAATAAACGTACCGGATGAGGAGGATGTTAAAAAGTTGCGGTAGCTCTGTTGACTTTTCTGCTTCAGTCGATGTTGAAATTTGCATTGTTCTTGAAACAATGACTTACCTCTCTGGCAGCATTCGCCGTTGTACCCAGCTTTACAGTAACAAGACGAGCGAATTAGCGTCCCACCATTCAAGCAAAAACGATTGCACACTCTAACGTCGTGGGTAGTGACAGAGCACATTCCGCCGCAGCTTGCAGGTCGGATAATCGCTCTACTTCGTCTTGACTGTCCGTGAGGTCCACAGCTATGGGAACACGGGCTCCAGCTAGTCCATTGCCCTGGAATGCAATTCTGTGCTTGGCAATGTCTTCTCCTCCGCCTGCCCCAGCCCCATCTAGGTTCACAGGCTACCTCATACACCAGGCTCGCCAATATTAAAGCTATTGACAGATCGATGAAGCTGACATACCGCATTCTGTGCGTGATTCAGTGACTTTTAAACTGATACAGCCCTCTTGCTATGTTAGAGTCAGTGCCAGTGCGTTCTTGAGCTAATTGGGCTTGTGTCAGCGAACAAAGCACTGAGGCGCTGTTGCTCTCTGTGGAAACTGGGAGAGAACTTATAGTCGCTTCTAGTACAACACCGGAATGTAATAACGTAAATAGTCCATTTAAATTAAGTACATATTTACTTAGGGTCGCTTTTTCTTCAAAGCCAGAGAGATCGCCGCGCCGGCCCCGAGGGAAGGGGGGCAGGGGGTGGGGGACATAATGAACTAGAAAAAGTATTAAAACTGTTACCATTGGAAGTAAGGCCATTCAAGGCAGCTATTTCCTGAAAAAGCCAAACAGAGTAGAATTTGAAAGAATTTGTGACCAGAGAACTTTTTTTCCCGGCAAAACTGTCAAGAGCCCCTATTTCCGTATAATAGGTGAGACTATCTTAAAATGGCGTCCATTTTCGAAGGTCCCATGTATCTCAAAATCCAACAATAATTTTGCCCTTTCTTGTCTTTGGACCAAAATATGCGGATCGCAGTTTTATAGACGTCTTTTCAGTTTTCAGGCCCAACAAGTTGAGAAATGGCCCACTAAAAACTAAACCTTCGGTAGCTTTTAGTTCAACAATAAAGACGCTGTTATTGCGTTCCTGTGTCTTTTCGTCCACCGACCCACCGATCCACCTACCCACTTTAGTCTGATTACTAAGGGTCAAAGGCAAGCAGATTTCACAACAGATTATAATACAGTCGGAATATGACTAAAACCAAAGCTGCCGGCGATTTTTCTCTGTTTTTCTCAAGTAAATAAAGACTAGCTAGCACTACAACTACATGATGTACACGATAAAAGCAGCGAGGTGCGTGAAAGCGGAGCCAGGAGAATAAATTAACCAATTATCTCCCTGGTAGCAGAGTCCTCTTTTGTTTTGTGTTCGCTGCTCTCGTCAGCCCAGTGAACACAAAAGAGGACTCTGCTAGCGGGGGAAACAAGAACACGAAACGTCCACTTCCGGTTGACGTAGGTTACTCAAAAACGCCTTTGCTTAAGCTCCCTATTTTGTACATCAATGGCCGTTTTTACACTAGAAGACGGCTAAGTAGCCTGCGACTAGCAGACGTATTTCCGGTCGTTGCTTCTCTCCGGACGGAGAGAAGCAACGACCGGAACGCAACGCCCGTCTGCTGGTCGCAGGCTAACGGCTAAGCCGTCTAGATGACCTTAACGCCTCTTTTTAAGGTCGCCGTGATATAAATTCAAGACGGCCAAATGGCGGGTGGCCATCTGTAAGGGCATCTGTTGGATGCTAGCTATCTGAGGTGGCTAAAAAATAGGTTGTCCAGACGGCTTAGCCGTCTCGTATCGTATCGTATCCGGTCAGTATAAAACGTGGACTACGGACTGCGGACCCAGACTGCGGACCGGGTATAAAACGCGGACTGCGGACCGGGTATAAAACGCGGACCAGGTATAAAATGCGGACTGAATACAAAACACTGTGAAAAAAAGCATAGCGCAACGAAATAGCGATAGGCTGACGACATGAAATGAAATGGTGGAAATAATGTTTCCTGCCAAAATTGCCACGTGCATAATTGTCACGTGAGAGATGTTAGCTGACCTTTATTCCAGCATGGCCGGAGTAATGGAGTTTGAAGGTGAGGGAGTGAGATCTCGTCACATTATTCTGCTTCTACCGGTCAATTTGGCTCAGAGAACAAATAGAGAAGAACTCTTGGTTTACAAGAAGCGAGATTTTGTTCATTTTGAGTTCTTAATATGAAACCCCAATGTTGTTTACGTTCTTTCCTAATGCAAAACAATGACCTGCAACTAGTGACCTGTGGAATGTGACCTGTGTTTTAGACCCGCCGATTGAGTTATCACCATAGCATTAACATTGTGGTGCTATAAGACACGGATTTTTCTAGGCTGCTCATAACGGCGATCAATAGCGCAAGGCTTTAGTTGAAATTGCAAAACGTTTCTATGTTTTATTTATAAGGCCTCAGTTGTTCAAAAGGTTCCATTGGAGAGCGCAATTGGTATCGCTATGATTTATCCGGCGGATAGCGTTATCCATCGTTTGAACAACTGGAGCCAGAGGTAATAAACGAAAGGAATTTATGGAATCCTTCGCTGGTCACCGGCTTTATGTTTAGAAATCGAGACATTTGAAACACTTTAGTGGGATATGCTATTTAGACAGGGGTCTATTTACTTGTTCGCAAATAAATGTTCTGTTGCGATTGATACAACTTTTTGTTCATCTCAGTGTCGCTCGGGTCTGTCTGGAAACAGCATTCGATCAAGAGAACAACTGTTATAGTACATGTCCTTATTTACCCGTACACATTACCGACTTCATCTTTCGCCTCCCAAGCATACTTTCAATTGGGAGTAAAGATTGCGTGACGAGCGAAAATACACTTCACTGTGTTGACCTGGCTCGAACTACGACATCAACAGTCAGAGGACTTTCATATACACGAAGAGTTGAAGTTTATGCCTTAAATGCAATATTTTGACACGGAGTGAGGGGACCCAAGGCCTTGTTTTTGAAATCCGTATCTGGGCCAGTACCTAATCCGCAGTCCGCGTTTTATACCTAGTCCGCGTTTTATACCCGGTCCGCAGTCCGCGTTTTATACCTAGTCCGCGTTTTATACCCGGTCCGCAGTCCGGGTCCGCAGTTCGCAGTCCGCGTTTTATACTGACCGAAAACAAATGAATAAATCGCAGGTTAATAACACAGGAAACTGGTAACCAGGTTAAGCGCTGCAATATGGCTGCCATCTCATTCAGGCGTGCTTTTCATCTATTTGACTCGATAAGGCCTCGACTGTGGGTATCAACGACCGAAAAATGCATAACACGAGTTAATATTGGAACAAGCTCAGCTCTGAAACTTAGAAATACATCAAAACCTGAAGGATTGTCGGAGAAAAGAAATGAAAAGGCAGGACGAGACTTTTTGAAACCACTTGCAGCTAAGGAAGTCGAACAAACCACATCGCGGGATCTATTGAACAACATAGGTGTCAGGGTTAACAAGTTGCAAGCGAGGATCGATGTGAAGAAGCTGTCCTTGGCGAAAGTAAAAAATGTTTTAAATTTCCTTGAAGAGATCGGAATCGAGGGGAAAGATCAGGGCAAAGTCATAGCTAGACGACCTGGCATTTTGACAGCGAAGGAATACTTGCTTAAAATCCGTGTACAGACCATGAGGAACGCCGGCATTAATCCGGACTCTGTGGCTTACGTTGTTAAAGAGTCGCCAGGTGTGTTGACTGGAAGAACGGAGGAATCTTTACCAGAAAAGGTTATAAAATAATATATATCATGTGTATCCGTTTGTTTTGTACTTTTATAGGGGACGGGGTGATGGCACTGGGGAGGGGTGTGGGGTAGAAACTTGCATCTTGTATCTTGCAATCTTGCGATCCTGAATCTTGCAGTATACATTGACTTGCCTGTGCCCTGTCCATATGCCCTGATCTCCAGTCAAATGTTGTACCATCTGGCCTTTCCACTCACTCTGAGTGGTGTATGACATTGCAGACTGCAGACTGCCGAAACAAAACAACAAAGAAACAAAGCAACAATTTTATTTGCAATAATAAACTATAGAAATTTGTTAGCCATCCCTCAAATAGCAGAGCTAGTCAAGGCAGGAAGCTGTAAAATGGTTAAATATATTTTACTTATGAAATACTGGCTGCTTTGGCTGGAGACTGCAAACTAACCCTAACCTAACCCTAACTAGCAAGTATTGAAAGCTAACAGAAACCATTTTAAAATGGGTGCTTAGACTAAAGTACTACTGATCAGTGCTATTTGCAGGTAGTCTGCAGTTTGCAAATGTCATCACTTCTCAATAAGTATGTGGTATTTAGTGATTGACCATTGATAATGCACTTGTCAGATATAACCTAATCCCCAGGGAATGTATCATCGTATTTTTATGTATTTCTCCTGGGAGTGTTGGTATATCGAACGAGTAATTGTCCTGTCCAGACTCGTGGTGTGGTTCGAATCAAAGCTTTTTTCTACGAATCAACTGTACTAAAAATGAAGAGTCTCGGGCAAAAACATTGTAACTAGGTCTTTTTAGTGTGTTTTGATCATTTTGCAAAATTATGGCCAACTTTCGCACAATACCAGAGGCCGTGATTTGCTACACCTTCCACTTGTGCATACTACTAAGTATCAGGGAAGTTTCAGAATTAGTGGTGTTCGGGGATATGATGCCCTGCTGTGATACATAAGGCAAATAGAGAACCTTAACAAATTTAATTACATTTGAGGGGGGGGGGGGCATATAATTTATGTATTCTTTTGTATCTACTTTGTGTCCAATCTGTATATGTTCTTTGTAAATTGTTTCAGTTAGTTATGTTATACAGTGTATAAGGGCTCCTTTTACACTAGCTGTGCTAAACTGGATGCTCCTGTTTATTTATTATTGATTTAAATAAATAAATAAGTACACAGCAATTAAGTTACACAGTTGCCTATCCTAAGTGATGTGAAGAACAAAATAACAAAGGAAGCCAAACAAAAATGCTGGGCACTGCATCCCATTGCCCTAATTTTGGGGGTATAGCATGCAGGGTTCTCCTCATGAGGCGGTAACCGGTAAAATTTACCGCTTGTAAGAGCAGTTATTACTGCCTGGAAACGTTCAAATTGTCGCTTATCCTTTGCAGAACATCCAACATTAACCGAATGCTTTGCCAGTTTGAAAAGGTCCCTTAGCTGTTGTGCTGAAAACTAGGGAGAACCCTGAGCATGGGAAAGTTCACTATGTAATTTTAGTGCATTTGATTTTGTGGAAATCAGGCGTGATTTGGTGAAATGACCTAACAACCGTGCAAGTCACCTACGTTGTTTTTGGCCGGAGTGCTTCAATTGATGTCAACTACAAGTCTTGTTTTAAAATTACTTTAAATGAAAGAATTCTTAGCATTCAAAGGTGCTGATAGGAAAAACCCAGAAAAACTAAAATTCCTGAAAACAAAGTATAGACTAAATACCACCCAAAGTTTAAAAAAAATGTTTAAATTGACAGGCACTACAAATTATGAAAACAAAGAGAAGGCCACTGAAACTGCATGATAAAAGTTCCTTTAAAAAGTATAGTTTTTGAAGTTTGTGCCTGTAAACATTTACCTTCTTTATAAAATAACTGATGCTAAGCACATTGTGTTACTATTCAAGAAAGCATGTACTATTTGCCCATGGGTGCACGCATCTAACATAAGGAAATGTAAGTGAAGAATGATCATCGCAGTTAATTTTCCAATTTAAGCAACTGGAAAGGAGAAGCCTGAAAAAATCAGGGCCAACTAAGCTATGAAGCCACACATTGGGAGCGAGGTCATGTGTGGCTTCATAGCTCAGTTGGTAGAGCATCGCACCGGTATCGCGGAGGTCACGGGTTCGAATCCAGTTGAAGCCCTGATTTTTTCAGGCTTATCCTTTCCAATTGCTTAAATTGGAAAATTAACTGCGATGATCATTCTTCACTTTCATCCGCAACCGCAGTTCACATATGAATTATTTCATATATATACTTCACATTATAAGGAAATGTTTTAAAACAAGTGGTAAAATGGTTCAGTCTGCATCACTGAGTTATGCTTGAACTTGGGAATTTGCTGAGCATTCAACAAACAAGAGCAGCTCAAGCAACTCCTGCTTCTCTTGTGCGTTTCAACCTCAAGTGTGCGCCATATCTCAGTTGTTCATGCCGAGTCATATACTATTCTCTTAACAACTATGTTATCTCTCGAGTAATATTGAATGCATCCTTTCATTTTTGCACAGATCCAGTTTTTTGAAAAATTGGCCGTGAAGCCCAAGTTCACCAAAGATGAAATTCTCCATGTTCTCACAAAGTGCCCTCATATCATTGCCACTTTCACAGTGGAGATATTAGATGACAAAGTCCAGTTCTTTGCAAAGGAGCTGAAATTCAACAAACATCACCTGAAGAATCTTATTCTGAAACAGCCTTCCATTTTGACATTTAGCAAAGGGACGATCCTTGAAAAGTACAAGTACTGCTTTGAGAAAATTAACATGAGCCCGTCCTGCATAGCTCGGTGCCCTCGGGTGTTTCAGTGTTCGCTGAAACGGATCAAAGAAAGGCACGAATTTTTAAGACATCTCAATCGCATCACTGATGAGACGAAGATTGATGATTATGGATTGGGACTTATCGTCACTACATCAGATAAACAGTTTGTTGAAAAAGTAGCAAAGACAACCATGGCGGAATTCAATCAGTTTAGGAAAGACATGGACTCGCTTAACGATTATGCCGAAGGTGGTGAGTCAACACATAAACTCTTAGAAGAAGACTACGTGCACGGTGAAACAAGTGGTAGACATTAAGCCTCAGAGGCATGTTGTACACAAAACATGAGCATTGTATTTGGGCTGTGAAGTAAAGCCTTTTAAATAAGTGATGAAAGTGAATAAAATAAACAAATTAATTGCACATTGCACAAGACTAGTAGATTTAAACAAGCCTTAATTTACAACGAGCAATAAAGTACAAGAAAGGCAAATCCTCAAGCCTCATCGCTTCCAGGAAGCAGTGAAAATGTAATTCTGTGAGTTAAATGTCACTGCGTCTCCTAAGTGGTACTTACTAGAGAAATAGTGCTTTCGTGCATTCACGCATGCGCAGATTTGATGCCAGAAAAAAAAGAAGTCCGGACCAGTAGTGGTACCTCTGGACGTGTTGCCTGAGCGGTGTACCTGACGAATCTCCCCGAGATTTCGGCCCGCGGATCGCTTATACCAACCCCCAGTTCTTCGTTACTTTCAGATACCCGTCCACGACAGCCTGTCTGCCCCCGACGCGGCAGTGAGGGAGAGAAATGTCGGCCCCTGGACCATATGCGACAGATCCCTTTCGTACTCACAGCTCAGTCCCAGTTAACTCAACATAGGATTGCGAGCAATATATATTGAAACCGTAAGCCATTCTGCCTTCCATATGGTACGCAATGGAGTAGACCGGAAGTGGACAGTTCGGAAAACTTGCGCATGCGTATTGATAAGTTGATAAAGTGCCTCGAGTGCTTATGATAAAGTGCTGCCTCGAGTGCTTATGATAAAATGCCGCCTTCATGAGTTGCCCCACGGAGGTCCCGTCTCACAGCGCTTGTTCATTAACTCTGTGGGACGTTAAAGAACCCACACACTATTCGCGAAGAGTAGGGCACGTAGTACCCGGTGTTTGTGGTCTGACCTGTGTTGTGTCAGGGCTTGGCGAGGGTAAATGCTCGGAGATATTAGCTACACCAAGCTACTCTAAAATCCTAGGGTAAATAAAGATATGATGATGATGACGATGATGATGATCTACTCCAATGTTTCTTTCATGTTCACTCAAACGAGATGGAGGCTAACTCGATAACCTGGCGGTTCTATTAGCCTCCATGCACAAACTATAGACCAGTGTCACCTTTAATTCTTATATATCTACCTTTTCTTTTCTTCTCATGTCAATATCGTAATTTCAAAGCTGTAAGTGCAAAATAAAGTGAAGTTGAAGTTGAAGCTGAAGAAAAAGAAAGTTGTTTTTCTTTAGCATTGATGACAAATTCATCCATGTTTCACCCATGAAATCGAGCAATCTGGGAATGAATATGTCGTGAGTCACGTGACTTCTGTAACATGGCGTACGTGGAGGAAATGGTAGCTATTGTTTCCGTGCTGTTGTTGTTTTTAGCTCATCCTCCCGTTTCTTCTTATTGCGGGCCGATCGAACATGATATACGCAATCTGACAAAGTAAGTTTTTAATTTATAGAAGCCAAAAACTTCGGTTGCCTGCTTGAGACACAGGAAGATAATTTGACTTATTTAGACTTGCGCAAAAACTGCAGCTATATTATTAAAGGAAAACAAAAGGAGTTGAATAACGCATTAAAAAATTAACAGCGGCATGATCAAAATCAATTTGTTATTTTTAGCACGTGCACCTACTTCCCAAATTAAGGCAGCGTGCAGAATATTTCCACGGTGCTGTTATAACACGTGCCCTCTGCAGAATTGTGACCAATCGAGCCACCTTAAGTTGCGCAGTTTTGTAATTATCATCTCTCATAACAAACAGTGGAGACAACCTTGGAAGAAAATTGCGTTCATGATAATTTAGAAGGTAAACTTTCTCGACTGTTGCAAGCAGGCATGGGCTTTTTTCACGCGGCGGCCATTTTGAGGTCTCGAGGGACTGAAAACCTTTGTTTTGTCCCCCCGGAACTCGTTCTCAAACTTATCAACTCGAGGCTCGGGGTACGAGTTCTATTGTTCCTAACCAACATGGCTGCTGTGTGATAACAGCCCATTCTTGTTCGGCGGTCTATCACTTGTGATGCTGACTGTGTCTTCGGAAAGTGTGTTCGTGGGTTGTCTTGTCATTGTTAGCTCCTCAGTGCCAGCCACAGTGTGGTTGCATCTGTGTGCTGACTTGTCTGTTATACATAGTAAACAGAGGAGTAAGGGATTATGTTTGAAAATTAGAGTAGTTTTGAAGCACCCAATTCTGTCTAAGCAAGACAAGCCTTTCCTTATTCACCAAGGCCATCTATAACTTGACTAGTTTCTTGAGGCTAGTGCAACATATCGAGATCATTTATTTTGCATGCTTTTTCTTAATGGTCAGGGTTTTCAAAGATTGAGCAATTTGACTCTATAGAAGACAGCTTGTAGTAAGCATTCGTCAGGTGCGCTTCAGGTCTCTATTCCTTTGCAGCCGATGAGCTGTGCTGTGATAAGGGATCCAGTACTGACTATGATTGACCCAGCACACGATTTTGAGCCCACACTCTGTGATTGGTGGATTTCGATCCACATTGTGGGTACGACCGACGGCTGTAGAAAACAAAAGCATTAGCTAGATTTTTAAGTCTTGCGTCTGCATGTTATTAAATGGCATCGTAACTTTTAAAATGATTTTAAAAACTCATTAATAATTCATGACCCTAACAGCCTATCAAGTCACCGATAAAACGTCACGTGCATGAGCTTTATACCCAATAAAACACTCCACTTCTTTATATAAAGAATACTAATAAGGCATAGCTTGTTTTACATGTATGCTAATGATTTTCCTCTCACAGTTTGAACCATTGTTCAGACTCCAGAGGGACACGCTTTTTGTGGAATGTTGTTGAAGCCATTCAAAAAACTTGAAGCACATGTTTTATTGGGTCTAAAAACACTCGGCAATGCCTCATGTTTTTAAACCCGATAAAACACTGCTGCTCGTTTTTTAAACATTACTTAATAAATACATCACTTCATTTGTTTACCAGGGCTTAAAACTCGCCATCTCTTGCAGCATTTCAGTCCTAGCAGTATGCAGGAGTTTTCTCACCTGAACCTAGTTGATTGGCCTGGCTTCCACAGATCTCCTGTAGCTCAGTGGTACAACATCTAAACTAGTGAACAAAAAGTCCTAGGTTTCACCCCCAATAGCACTTGGATTGCACAGCACTTTGGATGCTTGAGTCATCGTCATCAATAAATACATCAGTGTAATTTTCTGCTCAATCCTTTTTTTGAAAAGGCCTATTCATTATTTGACACATGATTTGTTATTGGGTTTCTTGCGTGGACCATGCACTACCCCAAGCAAAGTGATTCCTACATGTAGTGATAATTGCCGATGTGATGAATTCTTTTTGGTTTCACTTTTAGGCGGTCCTTCTGGTACTTCGAGCATTCTGAGAGTGTGGGAACTTGCGAGCTGTTCAAACCAGGAGAGATAAAGGATGTCACCTCGACTTGCCTTTTCTACTTTTCCATCTGCAAACCAGTTCCTAGATATTGTCCTGATGAATCAGGAATTTGTCTGGCCAACAGTGTTATCTTTCCAGCAGAACATAACGGTACCTCGCCGCAGCAGCTTTATTCAGAGTTTATCAAAATTGGAACATACTCTGAGGACTTCCCTAAATCAGGTTTGATGAAATGTTTGTTAGTAGAAATCCACCCACTTACTATTACGAATCTTGTGATCTGATTGGTTAGCTACTCGCTATCTATTGAGTGATGGATAGTGAGTAGTAAAAAAGCCAGCGTTTTAAGGCAATTGCAGCTTCTTCGAATCTTAAAATCAGCAAAAAAAAAAATGGAATTAATTCGAAGGTAGTATGTGAGCATAAATGATCATCATCCAGGTGAATCACCTGAAACTTGAACAATGTCTGGCTGAAGTTTTTGAAGGTTATCTAAATGCAATCTGTTTCAATCTTGTCCTTTTTCCTCCATCCATGCTCTTCTTAGGCTATGTTGCATTTCTTTTTTTGTTCTACAGTTTTAATTGGTTATTGAGATGTTTTATTTTATTTTATGGGTATCTGACGTGTCATGAAAGTGTCTAAAATTGTGTGGCTTAGCCTCTTTAAGTGTTTCTCACGAATAGTTTTTTTTAATTCGTGAACTGCGGGCATGGGCAATGAGCAAGTTATCGCGATTAATGGAAAATGCAGGCGCTTGATCGATCACTGTTTGTGGGGCTGTAAACTTTATGCAAATGAGGTACGCCCACGGCTTACTTTTAAATTGCTCTCCATTTGTAATTAAAATAAGCCGTTTTAAAGGTGTAAATGAAAAGATTTAAGCAATAGAGGACTTTTTCAGTGTTTACATAGCCTCATCTAAACACGGGGGGTGGGGGATTGGGGGGGGAGGCGCTGGGAGAATTCGAGACAGCTGTGCAAACCCAAGATGCAGTCGGGGGTTTGCATAACTGTCAAGAATTCTCCCAACTCCCCGAGTGTTTAGATGAGGCTATGTAAACACGGAAAAAAGTCCTCTATTGCTTTTATAAAATATTTCTCAGAAATAATTCGACAAATGAAGGAAATGCTGTTTTTCTTTACTTCTTGATTGAAACAGATTTTCTTGATACACACTCGTATTTCCTACCAGCCAATCAAACTGCGCTTCTGACAACACTCAACCAATTAAAATTCGTGTGATGTCACAAGAGTGTTTACATACTCTCATCTAAACACAGCTATTGACCAATGAGAGAGCGCGTACCATCCTAATTATTTTATAAATAAGCTGAAAGAAGAACCAGCCGCCGAAAATGACAACATTGAGAATCGTAAACTCGATGAGCCGCACAAGTTCTCACTCGATGCGGACTTCATATGGATTTTAGAGAAACGGAATTCGTTGAAGTACGGTACGGTTATGGCGTGGTAAATGCGCATATAGCGAGCGAAATGATGTAGACACAAAGCATTTATTTATTGTATCGCTACGAAAAAAGAAAGGAAAAAAAATAGTAATGGGAATCAACGCCCACGTGGCGTCGATCGTGGGTCCCTAGAATCGCAGACCAGACATAGCGGGCTCGAGTGCGTACGACGAAGTTGTCTGTTTCTTTGTCCTTCGTCGAACAACAGTCAGTGAGTATATTTGGTATTCGTGGACTTTTCAGACGCTGCCAGACAGTACTTTTTTTTT
>BLFK01000980.1:289731-300032 GCA_014634185.1 Astreopora myriophthalma | reverse complement strand
GGGGGGGGGGGTAACATTAACCGATGTGGTTTTCTTAATTTTTGCATGATATACACTGAAGAAGTTCCCAGTTTAATTTGTAGTCGAACTCGACATACAGTTCTCGTAATAAAGGTGATGTTACACGAGCTGATTTTTAACGCAACATTGTTGCGTTAAGAGTTGTCTCGTGTAGCATGGCGCGCAGGGCGATTTTTAACGCAACATTTTGTTGCGGCAACATGCTGCAGGTTTTTGAAAGCGATTCAAAAACAAGCAACATTGCTGCCCGAAATTTGTTGGTGTTGGTGCTCGTAACACCCCCCACCGATGACGTTTAACGCAACATCGTCCCAGAATGAACCACGGAGAATCGAAACTTATTGTCCGCCATATTCGTCGCCCGGGATTTGTCGAGCAGGAGCCTGGGCTCAAATGTTGCGAACAACGTTGCGTTAAAAATCGTCTCGTGTAACATACCGTTGCCACAACAAAATTGCGTTAAAAGCTGTCTTGTGTAACATGGATTAAAAGTCGGCGTTAAAAATCGGCTCGTGTGACATCACCTTAAAACTACTAGAAAACTGCAATTGATTGAGCAGTTCTTATTTAAAACCTTTCCAAAATAACTTCCACAGCATCGAAGTCATGTAACTTTAAGAACATCATAAGAACATTTTCACGCTCAAATCGCCCCCCAAAATAAGAACGGTCAGCCTCAGCTCCAAAATTAGACGTTCTTATAAGAAAAAATAAAAAGAGTGTAATTAGAATCAATCCTGTTATTCCTAAAATGGAGTGAGCACTTACAATGGAAACCTTAAGATACCTCGAAATCGGTGTACGGGCAACGGGTAGCGCCATTTTTTTTCTTTTAATTTTGCGATGATGTTGTTGATCTTACCCAGTAGACCCAGCCGTTTTCCCGGGGAAGGCAGCAGTTTACTCGTAGATTATATACGAGTAAAGACATAGAGAAACAACCGGTTTCGGAGAATCTGAAGGCCTCTAATTAGTGTAAGTTGAACGTGTAAACTAGCTGTTGAGTGTGCTCTCTTTACAGGTCCCCCCTCAGTACACTGTCACGTTCAACTATTCTGGGGCGTGTAAATATGGTGGCGGTGGCGGTGGTGGCAATGAGGGGCCTACGACAGGTTTAAGCGTTGGATCAATACTTCTAGTTGTGTAAGTAGAGGAAAACGTTACCTCGGCCCAGGACCTCGCCCAAAGCGAAGGAAGAGGTCCAGGGAACCAGGTTGCGTTTGATGACGTAGAGGACGACGACGACGGCAAGGACGACCACAACAACGAGGACAATGACGACGACGACAATGACAATTAGGAAGCTTAAGCAACAAACACGACTGGGGATACGACAGGTTTAAGCGTTGGATCAATACTTCTTGTTGTGTAAGTAGAGGAAAACGTTACCTCGGGCCAGGACCTCGCCCAAAGCGAAGGAAGAGGTCCAGGGAACCAGGTTGCGTTTGATGACGAGGAGGACGACGACGACGACGGCAAGGACGACGACAACAACGAGGACGATGACGACGACGACAATGACAATTAGGAAGCTTCAGCAACAAACACGACGACGGCTACGATAACGTCATCTGAAAACAAAAATTCGCGTTATATTAATCACGTCGCGCGTCTCTTCAATTCCGACTTGTTCCGCCTGTAAAACAATTACTAACCATTCAGGAGCAAAACTGGTATGATTGCCGTTAAAGGTAAAAGAAAGAATGGAAAATTCATCGTCGTGCACTCACGTCCCACCGAAAAAAAAAACTTCAAATTTGGTCATTTCGCGTCGTTGTTCAGCCGAGAACGTGAAAGAAATGTACCAAACTGTACAACCCACGCGAAGAGCGTGCGGAGGCATTGTTTTTGTTCATGAAACCTATTGTTTTGTGGCATTCTCGTTGTCATCGGCGTCGTCGTTGGTTAAGCTCTGGGGAGTTTACGAAACGACGACGATGACGGCAACGGGAACGCCTGAAAACAATAGGGTAATTGAGCAAAAACAACGGCGCTGCACACACTCCACGCTCTGCACGTGCGTTTTACATGTTGGTACATTTCTTTGCCGTGATCTCCTAAATAACGACGTGAAATGACCAAATTTAAAGTTCTGTGAAGGACGTTTGCACATCACCGCTCACACCTCTTCAATTTCTCGACAGTAACTTTTGAATGCGGAACGACGTGAAATAGTTGCGTGGTGATGCCAATAACGCGAACTTGTATTTTTAAATGACTTCCTCGAAGCCGTCATCGTCGTCGTTTCGTAAGTTCCCTTCTCTGTTGATGACGAGACCGATGACGATGAAGATGATGACGATGAGGATAAACTTTCTTTAAATTTCAAATATTGGTTTAGCACTGGAGTAGTAATCGCGGATGCTAGAAATTAGAGAACAATCAACTCAAACTATGACTGAGTCTGGAATTACTTTGGTTGGCCAACTGAAAACTGCTTTATTGGTTGCTCTAATATGCCAGTTTACAGTTGTTTGCTCAGTGACCTAGCCTAATTGTAGCGAGGCTTCCGGAGACCTTGTATTGATACAGACCGCATTGCTTTCGTCACGTAAAACGTGCTGTTGTAATGCATTAACATAAGAAAAGCGAAAAGATTTTTATCAAAACAAGGTCACCGGTAGCCTCACTTCCATTGGTAGGCCAGGTAACTCAGCCACAACTGTAAAATGGTCTGTTGACAGCTTTGTCAAAGCATTCCACCCAGGAGAAAATAGTGTCGCGTTAAACCAGAAGATGTACCACTTGCAGTACCTTACTTGTACAGAATATACAGGTGGCAAACGTTAAGGTCCCCACTTGTCAATAAGGAGTTTTTCTGCAAGTCTTCTCTCTTAAAATCTCTCATGGCCTTGTCAAAGGGGCACTGTCACGGTAGTTTTGCTGTTTTTAGGTCATAATTGAGTGGAATTTCAAACTTGGTACTTAAGGTCACAAGTAACAACATTTCCTGACAAACCATGAAGAAAACATAAAACAATTTTAACAAGAAAAACCATCCATGTCAACGTTTTGGCGATTCTTGGAATACACCGTGTCCAAACTTGAAAAAAATTTGCCATTTTTTTTTCCAGCTGGTTTCAATCCATTTCCGTCCTCACCTTCTTTAGATGCAGATGTCAAAAAATGGTTTCAGTGCACTAATATGGTTCTTGTTAGCGAAACTTCAGCATTATTGTTTGGTTTCCGTTGATGCCAAAGCGTGACGCTGCCCCTTAAAACACAGTAATGAAGCTTGCCTTGCGCTGTTTTATTTCCTTCCATGGGTAGGTTTTTTCCTGGAGTGTTTTTGTACTGTGTTGTTGGAGCATTGATCAACCGAGGAAGTGGTAAGACGGGAAAGGATCTGGTGCCAAATTCCAAGTTCTGGTCCAATCTTCCAGGCCTGATTGCGGTGAGATAATTAACAGGCCAGTAAGCTTGGAGTTTTCGCCGCCATTTTGGCGCGTATGCAAATTTACTCGATCGCGGGATAAAATGATGAGCTTTTAACTATTTTTGCTAAGTTTAATGGCGCATTAAAGGCACAGTAGCACCCTAGATGCATTGCGCGCCGAGGTCAACGAAATCAGGTAGTCAAAAATTACCTGATCCGAAAATAAAAAAAGAGCCAATCCGTAACAAGCTCGTCATTTCAAAACAAACATAAACGACTCCAAGGCGGCAAGGGTGTTAGTGGGCCTTCAAGGGCGACCTTTAAGACTCTATTGGCCACACGTTTTTAGACGGCAGATTCACCTCGTCTTTTACTCGCCAGGTGGTGGAGTGGTTCAGTGCCACAAATAATACTAGATTTAATCCTGAAATCAAAGAAATTGTGTTTGGGCTGTGAGAAGATTTAACTATACCCTTTTATACATGTTGTATTAAATTTATTCAAGCAAGCTAAGTGATAGCTCCATTATTTTGTCCGAATCTGTTAATAAGGTTTTAAAAAAAACATGGTATCAATTTAAACTTTTGCGTACTCTCTTTCTTACAGGATGGGTTTTCTTTCGCCTTGGCAAAGATCACGTGCTCAGAGATGACCACAACACAACAGACGTATAACCAGATGTAGCTGAGTCCATTCTAAGATACATGTAGTCTGTGAATTTAGGACTTACATGTAAAGCTTGCCGCACGCGTGAGGAAAGAGCTTAGCAAAGTACCTGGCGTCCGGAGCAGAGTTTTGGTGAAAAATTCGCGTCTCGACGACAATATCGGAAAGGTTTCCGCACAGCTGCCCATAATGATTATACATGCATGTTCTTGCTAACCTTCTTCCAAAGAGAACGAGCATAAATACAATCGTCCTGAGAGCCCGCGTATCTTTTGGTCAGCGCCAAGATATGGAGCTCTGGAACAATCAATTTCCAGACCCCAAGATTTTAGGAGTTCCGGTTACACGGCGCATCCATGCCGTCGTTTACAATATGGCGTCAAGAGATAAAGTCGATGTGGATGCGTTCGACACAGGCGTACAAAACGCACTCGAAAAGCTAGGAGAATCCAATTTCATTTTGAAAGAACAAGAGTATCCAATTTTGAAAGCAGTTGTGATGATGAACGGAGATGTTTTAGCGGTTTTACCGACGGGTTTTGGCAAGTCACTCATATACCAAAGTTGAAGTTTCATCTTCGATTTCCTGAGAAGTGAAATGGGAAGATCATTAGAACTCAAGGGTTTACAACAGCAGGGACAAATCTTCGTGCTTACAAGTGTAGTTGGAGTTTTCTGAGCCATATTCGTTTAAAACTCGCGCTCAGCTGTTCTGATTTTGTTTACAACCAATTTTACTTCCGCTAGTTTACGCATGAGCAGTTTGATAAATCGAGTAGCCAATCAACGTAGTTCTGCAAATTGATTATTCCAGAGCTCCGTGTCTTGGCGACTGAGCTAACTGCCTCGCGAGCTATTTTGCTTAGCTCTTTGATCATGTGTGCGGTGGCATAAACGACAGAAAGGCTGAATCGGGCGACAGCAGCTTAGCTCAGTCAGTGGCGTTACTACAAGCTGTGTGACAGTTTGAAGTTGTGATTGAATGGGACAAAAAAAGGGATGCACAAACAGCTTCACCCTACCAAGGCTATCAATGAGCGGAATTCCATTCTTTTCGTTCTTTTGTTCTCTAGTGTAGAGGGTCGGCGCGCACGAGGGAACGAGTCCCTGTGACCTCTCGTGGAGACCAAGTCCCCTCGTGTAAACTACCCATTTTCTTCACCTTTCTAGTCCCACGAAATCAAACTCGTTCAAGTTAGTGGGATAAGTCCCTTTGACTTTTCCGCTCAAATTGCGTTGGTCTCTTGGCGTGAACTGTAGTTACACAGGACAAATCCCTGCGAAAAATTAACTAATCGAAAGCTGGTAAACACTGTCCTGAGGAGATTGCACGACTTCAGGATTTTAAGATTTAAAGTGCACACGAAAGTAAAATTTACCACGATCTTTAACGTCTTTATGTAGTTTATATCCCCATTCGTGATATCGTAGTAGCTTAAATTCATGTTGGATATTAGATACTGGATTTTTTTTGTTGTGAAGTGGACTGTTCAGTTCTGTAGAAGAACAACTTGTTTTATCATAAGGCGGCGGGGTCGTACTTAGTTTACCGGCAATCTTGCAGATTAATTACCATAATGTACAAATTTGCTCCATTGCGACCGGGCCTTGCCTCGACGTGCGGTTGGCTGAACGTTGATTTTCCTTCAGAACGTGATTAGCACTGTAATTGCGTTGGTTTTGGTTAGACGGCACTCCAGTGAAAACCGCTCTATGTCATGGGCCTTTTTGTCCGAATAAATAACCTTCCGCTTCTACGAGGGGACAGCCCAGCTACCATTTAGGTGGGCGTGCTGGTTTCTCGACACCTGTGCTTTGGCTAGGAGACGAGTGCGCAGGTAGATAGGTCATCATTAAGAGCCCATTCGATGACCCTTGTTTCTTCTCAGAGTCGACCATTTCCAGAGTAGATTTATTTTTGTATTTGCTTTCAAGGTGTTGTCGCGTGCCGCCAACTAACCAATGAAAACGACCTATGACAATGGCATTGTTTCCATGGAGGCAAGCTTTGAAAGCATTTGTGCATAAACAATGTCTTTCGCGATAAAACAAACCTAAAAGTAAATCGTTTTCACTCACGTCACCAGCGGCCATATTGATTTACTGAAAGAAAAGGAAATATTTGCATAAAAATGGAGTTCAATCCCTGAGGACTGTTGTGGGACACCAAAATGGCCGCCGTTTCTAGGTTTAGGTACACCAATATGGCCGACATGACGTCATGTGAAAACGATCTATTGGGAAAGAGTTGACTCTTAAAAGTCAGTGGTGGTCAGAATTGGACAACACAGGGGTGAAGTAGATTTCTGCGCCCGCGAGAGTAAGAACCCTCATTGAACCAACTGTTTCGACCCCGTCCGCTGGTCAATGAATCTGCTTTGAACCCCTACATTCTCTAATGCTAATGAATTAATGGTGATGCCGGGACGCTCCCAGTAATCTTAAGCCAAGTATTGCAGTTGAAATCCAAGTGTCATAGTATCGGTGGATTCATGTATAAATGTAGTTAGTATTAAAAAGAACATTGGTAATTATGGTGAATAATAAAGCTGGGCGTTGGTATAAATGCAAAATACCAGTAGATCCCTTATAATATAGTAAGACACACCGACGATCATGGTAAAACCGATTTCGTTTAAAACGCATCTTTTTTCTTTATTGTTCTTAATAGGCCATTTCCGAGTTCACATCGGCCTCTTTTTCAAAGCGAGTCCAAGGGCAAAACGTTTTGTGATGGTAATGAGTATTACTTTGCATATCAATAAAAACTCATTTTCATAAGAAGGACTTCGCACTTAGCGTGAATTCCTTTGGGACTATTCTGTCCATTACTATTCCGGTTTAGGATTAACAGAATAACAGGAATAAGGTTTTCCATCCGAGAACGAAATGGTTCTTTCAGAGGTGACCTGAAAATTAACGCTCGGAACAGTCTGGACACGACTACGTTTCGGCGTCCGCGCACGACTTTAGCGCCAAAATACCCCTCCCCCCCCCAAAAAAAACCCCGCATATTCTGTGTATTCCGTTTATTCCGAAAACGGAATAAGTCCCCCCAAAACGCTTAAACCGGCCATTCGAATATGGATGCTGCGCATGGGATCCGCACATTAAAAAACAGATAAAGGACATGGAGAGTGTGCAGAGACGAGCGGCACGTTTTGTCAAAAATGAACATAGCACCACTCCTGGAACTGTCACAAAAATTTTAAATGATTTAAAATGGCCAACACTCGAGATAAGAAGGAAAGTGGCGCGACTTACAATGATGTTTAAGGTGTTTTCTGGCCTGTCAGCCATACAGTTTCCACCCTATATATTACATAAAACGCGACAGGGCACTAGGCAATTCTGTCCTAAGAAATTCGTTCAAGTTAGTGCCAAAACAAAACAAATGCCAACACAGTTTTATTGCACGTACAATCAAAGAATGGAACTCTTTACCCAACAGAGTCATTGAAGAGCAGTCAGTGGAAGCTTTCAAAACGGCTGTCATGTGATATGTAAAAAAAAGAAAAACGCTGACCCCGGAACTTTTTCTTCTTATTATTATTATTCTTTATTAATTTAGCAGTCGCACCTTGTCTCACATTTTAACTAACACATGCACATCTGCACATCTGCTGCTCCAGGGAACGGTAAGATGAGAGACCCTGGGAACGAGGTTGAAGAAAATCGTGAGACACCGTAACAGAATTCTCCATACATAACGTACCTACTGCGAAAATTGTTTATAAAGGCCGCTGTTTTCTGAGCTATCGAGGAAATTCATCATGGCGACGGCAACAAAGGAAACAAAGGCTTCCCTGAAAAATGCCCGGGAGTGCATAAAGAACAAAGAATACAAGGAGGCGCTCAAACATTGCAAGGTATTTTTTTTCCTTTTAGCCTTAAATTTTGAACTTGCGGAGTGCTGGGAGAGCCTGTGGCAGGCGATTCATCAACCAGAAATTGATCACTGATTGAGCTGCAATCGACGTGCTCCATGAATGGCCGACCCAGGGTGGAATCCTGAACTCTGAGTTCTACGCCAAGCAGCCGTGGACGCAAGGGCTTCCGTTCAACGCCAAGAAGCCGCCGGGGTAGTACTTGGTGTAAGACCAATTGTTAGGTCCCGGATCACATCCTGGTATCACGTGCTGGTCTCTAGGGGTGCCGACGCTACACCACGCCAGAGAAATTCTACACCAGGCCTCGATTGTTCAAAAGATGGATTACGCTATCCACTGGATAAATCACTATCCAGCAATTAAACGCTAGCAAAAGCAACTGAGTTATAAAAGAGAGAGTGATTTACCCAGTGGATAGCGTTATCCACCCTTCGAACAACTGGGACCAGGCATTAAGAACTGCAACAATGAAAAGTCTGAGTAATTTTGAGCAGCCCTTTTCAGAGCCACAACTCAAGGAAAATGTGAGTCAAATTAGGTCATCTGCGGGCAACACAAGATGATCTTCACACCAACTGGCACCAACTTGCAAGGCAGCCAAGGCAGGTCATATGCCGCTTCACACCAAGCAACACAATTGTATGCTAGTACTCCATAGAATTTGAAAACCCATGCCAAAGATCTTTGGCTTAACCTACGTGGAGTCCACCGCTGTGACCGACTAATGCACCTATCGATGTTAAGCCCCAGGGTGCGGGAGGGGGGCTACCCATGGGAAATTGATGCGGCGAGCTACTCCCTGGGTGGAGATTTTGACATTTGGGTGCCGCCCTGGGGTCGGAAATTTGACATGGCCACCATCATGGAAAACCGAAAGAACCTGGAAATGAATCTCTGCCACTGGGAAAACAGAATTCTATCATTCTGCTTTTCCTGCAAAATCATGAGCAAAAGAAAAGTAACCAAATGTGTTTTATTTTCCTTTAAATACACACAGACCATCACTTCTTTTAGTGTCTGGTCGTGCGTTTACAAGAACAATTGTCTCCGTTTCTTTTGTTTTTCATGAATGGATTTACGTATGTGTTCATAGACAAATTCATTAGCATGCTAAGACCTGTTTCTGACAGAAAACATTACTTTGGGGCTAGGAATTTGACACTCACTAGCCTCCCAGGGGTGGGGAATCTGACTCTGGCTCTCTTGAAAATGTCAAATTTCCTTGGGTCTCCCCCCCTCCCCCCACCCTGGGGCTTAACATTGATAGGTGCACAATAATTGCTTCATGCCATGTTCCTTGCTGATGAGATGTTCAGTTCTTCATCTCAGTGGTTTTGAGTCATGTTACGTTGGTGATTTGCAATTAATTATGAACTGCAGAATACCCTGCCACAACAACCATTTTCTGCAGAGCTAGCTACACACAGAAAACTAAATTAAACTTCAAGGCTACACAGTCCAATGAAAGAGGTTAATAAACCTCAACACAGTTGAATGAGAATAAAAGCAAGCTCTATTCCATTCAACAAGTTGTTACAACTTCACTCAACATTTGGTGAGCAACAAATGCTGAACACTGCACATGCTGAGCACTGCACTTGCATGTCTATGGGCAAACAATGTCCTGATGGGGCCTGTCCTCACTTTACATCCCTTCTGTGTATCCTTTTCTATCCTGACATGCTTGATTGATGTCATGTTGGCAGGCTGTTTTGAAGCTGGATAAAACCAATTACACTGCCCTGGTATTCATTGGAAAATGTGCAGCAGAACTAGGCCAAGCTGATCAATCTCTTATGGCATACAGGAAGGCTATTGAGTCAGATGAAACACAGCCTCTTGCTTGGCAGGTAAGAGAAAGAAGTACATGTACAACAAATTAAAGCTCTGTTAAATTAATAAACATCAGTTTCTGTTGTTGTTAAAAAAAATTTCTTGGTTAAAAGTTTTTCAAACTAGTTTGTTTGTTACTTTCCTTGGTTTTAGATTATGATAATGTCTAAGGCAAAGGGAAGTAAAAAACAAACTAGTGTGAAAAATTTTTAACCAAGGAAAATTTTAACTACAACACATCCATTAATGAATGGGTGTGCAGTAAATGACAACAAACAAACAAGTTGGGTGTGATTTATTGGGGCAGGGAAATGTACTGGCAAGGCTAGGATAAAAACCACTGACTGTCTAGACCACC
This sequence comes from Astreopora myriophthalma, assembly GCA_014634185.1. NCBI lineage: Eukaryota > Metazoa > Cnidaria > Anthozoa > Scleractinia > Acroporidae > Astreopora > Astreopora myriophthalma. The sequence continues at coordinate 289,888 of BLFK01000980.1, read as the reverse complement.
ATGGATGAGGAGCCTTGAGCCTTTGCACCTAGCGCCATACCGAGGGAGTGCCTCATGCCTGTATTGCAATGCGGGCATATATTGTTGCTAGCATAATGTCCTGGGGCCAAGTTAACCCAGTCCAGCAGAGTCACATTATTCCCCCCCCCCCCCCCCC
>BLFK01000980.1:253944-270283 GCA_014634185.1 Astreopora myriophthalma | reverse complement strand
TCTTTGACGACAAGCGAAGAAAAGACCCATGGCTCTCACTAGCTCGACCGTCGACCAAATGACTGCCAAGAGCCCATTTTCGAGTTGCTGTTTGCCTCGGTTTCAAAGCGAGTCCTGATGCACAACTATTCAAATCAGCAAATTAGTTGTGTATTTTCATGCAAATCAAATTCATTATCATTCGAATGGTTTAGCACCGGGACTCGCTTTGAAGCAGAGGCAAACAGCAACTCGCAAATGGCCTGTTTTAGTACTTTACATAAATTGTGCGCAATATTTAAGGAGAGAAGGCAAATGTAGATCGTTTTCACTCACGTGACGAGCGGCCATATTGGTTCAATTCCCAGAGGGTTAGCCTTGTACACAAATATGGCCGCCGTGACGTCATGTGAAAACGAGCTATTGTTGGTTGCCCTTTGCTTGAGTTTAGTTTATTGGAGTTTCACCACCAATTAAGGTGGTGGGGGCCACACAACAGAGCTTTCGCCCCAATTGATAGTGCATGTCCATGAGGTCAGACCACAACACCGGGTACAGCTTGCCCTACACTTTGCGAATAGTGTGTGGGTTCTTTAACGTCCCACAGGGTTGTGAGACGGGACCTCCGGCTTATCGTCCTTATCCGAAAAGACTAGAAAGTCAAACCATATGCAGATGTAATTACAAAGGCAGCACTTTCTCCTCAGTTATTTAAAGGCCCTGAGTGTTGGTCCGGTCGGGATTCGAACCACGACCTCCCGCATGAAAGTCCAGTGCACTCTCGATTGAGCCAACTGGTCGCGGTCGCGGTCGCGGTCAATTGATTGAACATTATGGCTCTTGTATTTCATTTCAGAGGTCAACAATCCCGAGCTCAGTCAGCATAGTTTCATTATGTCCATTAAGACGGAGTCTAATGTAAGTGCTTTTCGTCTACGTCCATAATTTGAACGAATTACTTTACATATGTGAAATCTTTATTTTCATGAGTAAGTCTTCGCAGTTTCGTAAGGGCTTGCGATGCAGTAGCAAACGTTAACCGTTCTCACGTGTATTACTCATCCCCAACTGGATTTGTGTATGGTTGGGCCTCGTTTAGGCGTCTGTGTAAACATGCGATGAATTTAAACAGATCCAAATGGCACCAACGCCCTCTAAAAAAACATCTTACTGCCTTTTTTTTTTTTTTTGCTTCACAGTTTCCCATGGTTGACAATTTCGAAGTCGGTGTATCGCTTTCGTTAGCTGAAATCTTGCTTTCTCTATGTCCTCTGAGTTATTGTCGAACCCTGTTTTTTTCTGTTGTCAGAATGTTATTGCTTGGACAAATCTCGGAGTGCTGTACCTGAAGCATGGTAAAATAGAGGTAATTGATGGTGGTCAACTTTGCTCTTTTTGATGAAGGCATCATTGTAATATGTGCTATTTTCCTCTGCCATAGCTTGCCCATGAGGCCTTCAGGAATTCTCAAGCTTTAGATCCGTCTTACGCTGCGGCTTGGATCGGACAGGTACTACTTCATTCTCGTAAATATTCAGTGAAACAAGTATCACATGTACGGACCCCTGTAGAGTTTGCTCGCAGTTGCTTTTGTCTGGCGTCACCTTAGACAAGTACATTGCGCAGAAAGCCTCTTCATTTTGTTCAATCAAAAAATCCGTTAGTATTTCCTGGCTGTCACAGAAGCTCACACCATGTAATGTCATGTCGTGTTGAAACGTAACGTTTAGTGACGGAGAAAATAACATGTTTTAATCGTTTTCAGTCAAGATTCATTTGAATTTGTAGCCGAGCTATTACCAAATTATATTACGTCAATTTAAGAAGTCAGATACGAAAACCAGTAGTTGGGAAGGAAAATAAAGAGATGAGAAGAACTTCCAGGGTTTCCTTCCAACAAGAGCAAAAGATCTCTGTCAGTTTGCTTATTTTTTCGAAAGAACAATACTATACGAATTGGTAAGAGTGTATAAACTTTGTTATTTGTGATCTTGGAACATATTAAATCATTATGTTGGTTATGTGTTTATTCAAAGGCCACCATCGCTGAGATTATAGGAAGCGAGGAAGCCATGGATCTGTTTAGACACACAACAGAACTGGCATCTCATGTAAGAAATCTCGTCCACTTCAAGTCAAGCGTTGATTTTAAGGAGCATCGTCGCAGGGGGGTTGCTGTCCAAATGTTTCTGAAACTGCCACATTTGAAGCTTTTGCTCATTCCCGTTTTTACTGCTACAGAACGAAGACGAATATATGTCTTAACGGACTTTCTCGTAAGCAGGCAACTCTACTTACGGACTCCTACAGAAAAACACCCGTTCAGCTGACCTTCCATACATACTCTGTATTTTCACATTCACATTTCACATTCAAGCGGTCAGCTCCCGTTGCAGAGACTTCCTGTTTCCTGAATGTGTCCGCTAACGAGAGCCCCCCTGACGTTTGCAGTGGACTTTAAGCAGGAAAATAAAATATTTTCAAAGAAATTGTCTCTCTAATACACGGACGACGAATGTAACCAGTTAGACTCCAGTGTTTTTAGAAGCATTTTGTCCGTTCAAGTAGAAGGACCAATTAACGATTTCAATAATTTGTACTAAAACGCCGCAACTCCCTTGACAGTGTTTCTTAAGAATTGGCCAGGTAAATCTCTTTGGGTTTTCCTCTCTAAGCTGTTGTGAGACTTGTCGCGACGCATCACTTTACCTCCCTTTAGGTCGAGGGAAACATTGGCTATGCTCACTGGGTTTGCTCCAGTCTTCTCCCGGACAAGTCATCAAAAAATGACGTAATGCTGAAAGGGAAACCAGTTCCCACTCTCTCTCATCTTCATCCAGAATACCGCAAAGCCGTTTTACAGTCTGCCACGGCTCTCAGTAAATATACTGGTGAGAATATCCGACTTTGAGAATTCAACAGCTTTAAGAAACCCAGCCGGGAGAAGGGAATCAATTGCCTATTGAAGGGTGGTGGGGTTGAATTCGCAAGCATAAAGAAACATCCCGTTGATGCCTTTTCAACTAAAGTATCTGGTCTTAGGTATCCAAGCAAACTTTTTAGCCCCAGGTTTGACGTGTTTTCTAACGTTTTGCAGATTGTATAAGAAACAATGCTGGTGCCTTTAATATGTATGGCCTGTTACTGGAACATCAAAAGCTTTTCACACAAGCAGAAAAAGCGTTTGAAAGGTTTGTCTGTTTTGGCGTAAAATCGTCCCTTAGTCATTGAGTCTCGAGACTGCTTTCAATCTTGTACTTCTTGCTTTCGGTCCTTACTGAACAAGCTTGACAAAACAGAGGCTTGGGAACGTTCCGTTGGGTCAGCGATATTGATTAGATTTTAGAGCGGTTTTCAGTTGTGTGTGGAAGGTAGTTTCGCGATTGCTTACCACGCTAGCGATTGTCTCGCGCTACATTCTCCGCCAATCATGGGTAAAGGCAAAACCAATTGTGATTTGCTCGCACGCGTTTTTCCCGCGCTTTGCATGTTTTGCTTGTATTTGCTTTGCATTATATGATAGGCTCATTTGATGTTCTTGCGTCTGTCGTTGTTGGCCAAAGTAGACACTCTAGCTTGGCTTTTACGACGCTGAATTGAAAACCGTTCTAAAGCAAGAAAACTGATGACCGGGACTAAAAGTGTACTCCAAGGAATTTTGAGAACCTCTAACGAAGTGATAACTGAGCTTTGTCGAAGTTAGATCTCTGAGATGAACGACAGAAGCTGTACGAAATGCAATCCACGAATGCAGCTCCCTCATGAACAGGACTCTTGCATCTTCGTAGAAACAAGTGAAGATCATTGGCCACTTTGTAGTTTTGCCAAAACCTTTGGCAGCGGAGTCCATAAGACAATTTATACGGGTCTGGAGATTTCAAATAGCGCTTTTTTTAGTTCCAGCAGTGACGATCCATGTTCCAAAGATTTAGCAAAGCATACATATGTTCGTGGGAAATTTCATCATCTTTTTTTTACTACTGTTCACAGTGCAATAAAATTGCTTCAGGAAAATGAAACAGAGGATGGACAACGGCATCTTAACACCGTCATGATAAATCATGCCAGAGTGCTTTGGTAAGCTGCTGAGTCAGAAATATTTTAGTCATTCAGTGAATCAGTTAAAACAGTCATGTTTACACACCACAATTGCCAATACTTTCTTTTGGCTTGTGCGGGGTTCTGGCTATTACATCTTTAACTCTGGCGTGCTAAAAAATTAAGACATCACGAGAGGGATATTGGTTAGGTTCACTAACAGCAGCAATGGCTTGAAACACCTCACAACATTGCCTCCAGTCAGTTTATTTACGAGATTGCACTGTGCAAAGGCCAACTATACACAAGCGAGAAATCATGGCGCGTAAAGTAGCCGTCGCAAAAAAAAGGGCGAGAAGAGAACAGGCGAGGCTAGGTCCGGCAGGGCCGAGGGCACGAAGAAGAAACGGGGAAAGAGAAAGGAAAGCTATGCGATCTACATATGCAAGGTTGTGAAGCAGCTCCATCCCGACACTGGAATTTCCAGCAAGGCCATGGGTATCATTAACTCTTTCGTGTAGTTGGGGTAAGCGAGTCTATATTCAATGGATCCCATATTCGGGAGAGTCTCTGTTCGGAATGTCAAACTACTCATTTTTCTTTCCTCTCTTGTCCATCCATTATTAGTAGAAATCCACTCACTTACTGTCACGAATCCTGAAATCTGATTGGCTCGCTATTTGCTATCTATTTAACAGTTTTCTCAGTCCATAGATTGTCAAGGTAGCGCCGAGTTGGCTCTTTGACACATAGAGAACGAGTAGTCTAATTGTTTTAGTAGAAATCAACTCACATACTACCTTCGAATTCATTCCAGTTTTTGTTGATTTTAAGATTTCAGGAAGTCGCGGTGGTTTTGTTTTTGCTCAAAACGCCGGCCTTTTTGCTACTCACCATCTATCGCTCAACAGATGGCGAGTAGCGAGCCAATCACATTACACGGTTCGTGATAGTATGTAAGTGGAGTTCTACTAATTACTTGGGTGGAGGGGCCCAAGTTATGGTTCCGAGAGGCCTATAACTATATTTGATTGGCCTCACATTTGCAATTAGGGTCTAATGAAAATGCGTAACTCTGGAAATTAGACCTGGCAAGACGGGGCATGCAGACAAAAGTAGAGTGAACGTGGAGGTCAACACGACGAAAGTGCGACGAAACGCAAAGGCAGTGAAATTGGCTAGTTTAATTTGAGGTTAAAAGGGCGTCTTTAAGAACATTGGAGGAAAAGTTCTGGCCATAAACGGAAAGGCAGAGAAATCGTCTATTTTCGGCCATTTTGCTAAGGCCGGGGTTAACCTTACCATTTAGCCCGAAATGAACAAAAAGACGACCAATTCAAAGCGTGTAAAACTCCATGGAAACGAGGTCTAATAGCCCTATAATGGACTTTTCTCCGCGGAAACGAGGTTTAATAGCTCTATAATGAACTTTTCTCAAACGTTTAAGGCCTCTAGTTTAATTTGAGGCGAAAAGGGCATCTTTGCGAGCGTTGGTGGAAAAGTTCTGGCCATGAACGCAAAGGGAGTGAAATCGGCTGTTTTCGGCCATTTTGCTGAGGGGTTAACCTTACCATTTAGCCCGAAATGAGCAAAAAGATGACAGGGCGTTACGTAGCTGCACTCGGCTGTACACAGCTATAGAGTTGTGTACACACCTCTACAGTATCAGTAATTGCGGAAAGATAGTTCGGTTTTGGTTTCATAATAAACCTCTAACTTCGACGTTTATTACAGCAGTATTGTGTTGCTCCTTCACCGATGTATAAGGCTATATTTACACAGGACCGAATGCAAATGTATCCAATCCCTTGTGAAAGTCGACTATGCCATGATAATCTCCTGTTGCAGAGTTAATGCTTCGCAAGGTGCGCAGCGTGTCAAAGATTGCTCAGAGACGCCAACTGAGGTTTTACCTCATATCCGTAGCAGTTTATCAGTTTTGGGAAATACGCATGCGCTAATTTTAAACCGTCTACTGACACCGGACTTCGTCTACTCCAATGCATACCACATGAAAGAGAAAGTTACTACAATCTCAAATATATATATCGCTCCATATCCTAAATTTAGTTGCCCGGAACTGAGCTGTGAGTACGACAGGGATCTGTCACATATGGTCTAGGGGCCGACATTTCTCTCCCTCACTGCCTTGTCGGGGGCAGACTGGCTGCCGTGAACGGGTATCTGAAAGCAGCGAGGAACTGGGGGTTGGTATAAGCGATCCGCGGGCCGAAATCTCGGGGAGACTCGTCAGGGTACACCGCTCAGGCAACACGTCCAGAGGTACCGATACTGGTCCAGATTTTTCGTTTGTTTTAATTGTTTGGATTGACGTCTGCGCATGCGTGAATTCGCTAGTGGCCAAATACATGTACGTACCACTTACGGTATAGGGCTAATAGACCTCGTTTTCATGGGATTTTACACTCTCTAAATTTGGTCATCTTTTTGCTCAGTTCGGGCTAAATGGTAAGGTTAACCCCTGAGCAAAATGGCCGAAAATAGCCGGTTTCACTGCCTTTGCGTTTATGGCCAGAACATTTCCTCTAACTCTCAAATCAATCAATCTTAGTACCTACAGAGTACATAATTACAGTTCATGACAGTTCAGAGTGCCGAAGCCAGATGCCCTGTTCGCCTCAGATTAAACTAGAGGCCTTAAACGTTTGAGAAAAGTCCATTTTGTGTTTCGCTGGTGTAAGGATTTGACTTCGTAAATGTGGGTAAGGAAAGTTGTCATCAACACATTCCGAATAACGAATGTTACGAATAACCGTGGGATTTAATTAAGTTTAGATTACTGAAAGACAAGGCTTCTGTGGACTTGGTAATTTTCTTGGCTGGTGTTCCTGGCTTTGGGCACAGCGGTTGAGTTATTGGTTATTGTCAATTGTATTTTGACTGTAAGAATCCATAGTTTGGGGGAGAGTAGTGAACCAGGGAATTCCCTCAGTCTGCTCTTTGTTTTACACCTGCACAGTTTTCGCCTTTCCTGAAACTGATTTCATTACACCCATCTAAAGACAACAACGCCCAAGTTTACGCTTCCACAACCGCGTCTTGTTATTAAATAATAGTAAGTACCAAAAAAGCCGGCGTTTTGAACAAAAACAAAACAATGAGGGCTTCAAGTCTTCAAATCAATAAAAACTGGAATAAACTCGGAGGTGATATGTGAGTGGATTTCTGCTAAAACGATTACGCTACACTCGTTCTCTAATTGTTAAGAATATTGGCCAGCCGTTTAGTTGTCCTAACAAAATAATTGAGTCCTGGTAACCTATTGATGGGTATTATTGACTTGCTAACCGGAACCAAAATGGCGTTTTGGGATGTGCATCACTATTATACCAACAGGTAACAAAGAATTATCTCGCCATTAACGTCCGTGGTCCGTTTGTTTCAGTGCGCTGGGTCGCTACGAGGACTCTGTAGCTCGTTATCGAGCTGTGACGCCGTTAAATCAGTTCCATGATGTGTGTGGACTCGCGCTGTCGTTGTTCATGGCTGGCCAGTTGAAAGAAAGTCATCAAGGTGAGAACTCGCTCTAGAATTTTCTGTCACAAGGAGTTGCATTTGTCCGGACCGGGAAATGACAATTTCACCGAAGGTGTCAGCTTTGCGCGTACTCTCGTTGAGAAGGAGACTGCGTTTACATGGACACGGTTTCAGGTGTAACCTCATCGTTTTCGACGCGGTTTCGCCTTCCGTTTACACGATGTCGATGGAGACGATGTCGATGGAGAATCCGGGTCCTTTTTAAAACGCGGACAAAAGTGGAGCAAACGGTACGGTTTCGTGTGTCGAGTAAACGGCGAACCCTTGAAACCGTGTCCATTTGAAACCGGGTCCGTACGTGTAAACGCTGCCTATGAATAACCCAAAGAGTGCGCGGGAAATTTGACAGTAAAACACATGTTGTAAATATTTTCCTTCAGCATATGAACAAGCATTTCAATTAGCGGGGACGGATGCTGATAGGTCATGTGTTCTGACTGCCTTGGGCATGCTGGGATATGCGTTAAACGACAAAGATGGAGCTAAGGCGATGCTTTTGAAAAGGTAATCTAAACAAAGGCAGCTCCAAAAGTTAAGTTCATTTTCTTTCTCTGACTGATCGAATTTTGGTAAGAAAGACTTCGCATTTAGACTCGCCTTGAAATAGAGGCTGACCTGAGCGAGGAATTGGCCTCTTTGCCACTTTGCTTGATAACGCTTACAGAGCAGAGTGCAGCTCATTCGCATGGTCACGGGTTCGAGTCCCGTCCACGCCCTGACTTTTCTTATGCCTTTTCCAAGTGCTTCAGTTTCTTACTTAACCCTATGATCATTTTGACATCGAAAGAAAATCACGTGAGGTGCAGCTTTTGTTGCTGTGTCATTGAAGACAAGTTGCACGAGACATTGCAGCAGATGTTTGTGTTGCTCAGAGTGTGACACCTTCTTTGCCGTTTTGCAGTTCCCAGTTGCAGTCCGCATGTAATCAAGGGCTTATGGCGCTCTGCTCTCTCGGTCTAGTCACCGGTGACGCTACACTCGCTGGAGCTGCCCTTGGCGAACTGATGAGAGGAAGCGATGGTAAGATTGAGTAAAAATCTGGGTATCGTAGTTAAATGAACGGTGTGAAATGGTGGTCGTATGGGGGTACCAAGCTCAAATTTGGGAGCTGTGCAAGAAATGCAATAATCAGTTGTTATTTTGTATGTTTGGTTGTTTGTTTGTTTCGTTTATTTAATCAGCTTTCACCGCTTAGGTCGTGAGGTTGTCGGCTGGTCAAATGTCCATGGATCGTTTCAGTTCATTTGAACCGAGTCGGATTAGGGGAAGTTTGCATTAACTGAAGAGGCACACCAGAACGCAGTGTTGAAAAAAATTGTGAAACAGTACATTGAATTTCCTGTGACGTATTTATCTTATCGTTGCGTGTTCTTTGTTTTGCAGGAAGTGAAGTCTTAACTGGACATATCTGTTATCTGTATTCCCGTTTCTACGCTCTACAGGTATCGAGTATTTCACCTGTGTTGGTTTGATCAAAAAAAGTACAGTCAGTCAAGTTAATAATTATACCCTCTCTCAGCTTCTCTAAGTTTCGATATCACTTATCATGGCGTTTATGAAAGGTCGTATGAAAAAGGCGGCTTCCATTAAAGGACATGCAGTAAGGACATGAAGCAGTAGAAGCTCCTTTCATATCAACGAAATTGGGCTTGCTTATTAGAGAACTTTCAACGCACAAGCAGGGCGAACATTGACCAGAAAGCCTCCCTCTCACCTCTATTTCTCCATATCGATCTTACACTCAATACACAATTTCATTGTTTCAGGGAAATCAGAAACTCGGGAGAAGTCACATCATGAAAGAGATTCACCGGTAAGTGGATTGATGACACTCTAAAACGGTCCTTTTCGCCACCCCTTTATTTATTTATTTTTTTTTTGAAGCCGAAATCATTCAAAGGTCGCAAGGACTGACTTAGTGGTGTGAAGCTATGCTGCAAGTGTGGATTTTAACCGGTTGATGAATGCGCAGCATTCAAAAATGGCACGCAATTGATTATTCTTTTGTGTTCATGTAAATTACACTTCCAAGCCTCATTTCAGAGCAAAACTTCTTTTCAGCTCAGCTCATGCTAACGAGGTTTGGTAGGCTAATTTTCATAACGACAAAAGAATAATTTATTGTCCGCCATTTATGAATACGGTGTATGTCATTGATAGAGCTGGTCTATTGTCCATGGGGCGATCGATGTTCTCGAGCTGCATACTGACTTTCGGCCTGTCGAGCTTCAACAGTTGGTGGATTTGGACAAAAAAAATCTCAAGTACAAAATCTCGCTATAGCAACCTTTGCTGCAACAAAAAACAGGCTAAAACAAGACGTTGGAAGTTGCTTCTGTTGAGGAAAATTACAGCTGTTTAGTAACCTTGTCAACAAATCCTTTTGAAAGTCTTACACCCGCCTTGAATTCGCCTCCTTGAAACACATTACTGAACATGCTAACAGCTACAAAGAAGGCGTCTCCCGTATCGGCATTTATCATTAATGCATTAATTCTTTGACAGTAATCCTAGTAGCAGTGTGTTATGGAGTCAGTTGGCCTCATATCTCTTGCAAGCCTGTCCAGATGAACTCGAGGTATGAAACTATCGGTGTCTTTTTATGTTCGAAAATTTATGTCTAGCATTAAACAAATTTCATCTGAAGACTTCTCTTTGGTTCTTTTTGTCATGTGTTGACAGGCTGCGGCTTGCTGTTCTGAATCTTCAACAAGACTCGGAGGAAGTCACTCCATTGAGGTTAATGTAGTTCTCCGTCTGGGATAGTTAACTTTGAATTTTTTAGCCCTTTCTGATGTCTGAGTGCAAAGGTCACATCAAGCAGAAAATCCTCGCTCATTGTGAGCGCAGACGCTTGGCTTGAAATGTTCGGTTTACCTGTTCTTTTAGGACCAACTCCGTTTTCGGAATGAACGGAATAGCATCCTGTTCGGAATGAACGGAATCAACAGAATACAGTTCATGAGCTGAAGAAATGATCCTCGCACTTTCTGGACAATTTAAGCAATTGTCCCTTATATGCACTTGAAAAATTCAAGTGACTCCAACGGGATTCGAACCCACGACCGCTGCTGCTGGTGCAGTGTTCTTACCAACTGAGCTATGAAGCCACACAGTTGAGAGCAGGTCAATTTGTTGGGCTCATGCGTGTTTTCCCGTGAAAGGAATGATGAATGAAAGAAATGATGAATGAAAGAAATGATTATGAAGTGCGGGTTAGAAATGAGCTGAAGAAATGATCCTCGTACTTTCTGGACAATTTAAGGAATTGTCCCTTATGTGCACTTGAAAAATTCAAGTGACTCTACTGTGTGGCTTCATAGCTCATTTGGTAAGAACACTGCAACGGCAGCAGAGGTCGTGGGTTCGAATCCCGTTGGAGTCACTTGAATTTTTCAAGTGCATATAAGGGACAATTGCTTAAATTGTCCAGAAAGTGCGAGGATCATTTCTTCAGCTCATTTCTAACCCGCACTTCATAATCATTTCTTTCAGAATACAGTTCACTCGGAATACACAGAATACGCGTTCTTTTGGCGAGAAAATCGTGCGCGGCCGCCGAAATGTCAGTGGTAGTCGTGTCCAGACGGTTAATACTTCGAGCGTTAGTTACCGAGTCACCTCCGCGATAACCATTCCGTTTTCGGAGTAAACCCTATTCGAGTACTTTCGTTAATCCTAAACCGGAATACTGAAGAATAAACCGTGAGAATAGTCCCAAAATGATGCAACTTGTATCTTACAGCACAATCCTGCAATTCAGCCTGCTGGTATCGTGGGCTCTGGAGCCTTGCGTGACCGCAGCAACCAACCTTGCAGGATCACTGCTACAAGCAGAACTCGTGCAGGTCTCGTAGCTTCCCAGAAGGCTGTGCACGCACACCCTGATCACCTGTCAAGCTGGGCGGTTCTCGCGGCTTCAGTAACAGCTAACAGTATAGCGAGAAATCGAGAGAGACTGGGGAGAGAGCGAGGAAGTCTCGGTTCCAGGATCTCGCAGTTTGTGGAATTGACAGGTACGTGTACTGTAGTACACGCCAGTGTTAGGCGTTATTGATCAAGCGCGAGTTCAAGAAGGCGAGAAATTTGTAAGGACCGCGACGAAGTTATCATGACCTGTCAGCCTTGGTAAAGTAAAGGATTCATTCTAAAAGAATGCCACAGTATTCAAAAGTGAACTTGGATCAATCAACTGCATGAAAATAGTATTGGTCTCAGAGCGAGCATTTTTCCTTCGACAGCATCATCGGAGAAAAGTGCTTTGAAAAGTCAATGTGAGAATCAGCTACCAGTGCTTGTTGGTTGTCAACTCAGTCATCTGGAGTCTCTTCAATATTGGTCCATTATTCACCGTGGATACGGCTTGCTGTACTCTGGGAGGCTTAAGGAAGCAGCTGCTCATGTTAACCAGGTGAGCGCAAGCTTAAAGGAGAAATGCCACGCCATTTGAGCCTCTCGAATGTAAAATACCAAAAAATGTCTTGTACACTAGTGCGGCAGACCCCAAAATATTGAGGTATTTCAAATATTGAAGTATTTCGAGCACTGGAGCTTTTAAGTGGCATCCCCTTACGCTAATGGACTATTAAAAAATGGCACCCAATTTATTATTTTTCCGTGTTCATGTAGATTACACCTCCAAACCTCATTTTAGAGCAAAAATTTCATTTCACCTTACCACATGCTATTGTCCGCCATTTATGAATACGGTGTACTTCGTTAGATACATTTCATTAGCAGGTGTTTTACCCAGAACAGAAAGCGATTCTTCTTGTAAGTGGCATTGCATCGTTTGTCTTTTAGGCGTTGACTGCGTGCAGCTCCGTTCCTCAGATCTCCACACAGCTTCACTTCTTGAAGGCTCAAGTGTTACTGGGCAGTGGACAACCCGTGGAAATTGGACTCAACATGCTGCAGACGTCATTGCTGTCGAGTCCAGTCCATTCGCCGAATGTCTGGCAGGTAACTGAACTTTGCAAGGTGATGCTGAACGAAAATGCTGTATCTTGCTTTACACCTTATTCCAAAATGGCCTCATTTTAACTTTCCTAAGTTTTCATGAAAATTAGTTCTCCTCTTGCCTCGTTCATGGGATCAAAATTCACTGGAATACAAACAAAGTACTCTTAAAATCGAGGAATAAGGTGGTTTTCCTTTGTATATTATGGATATCGACCTCATTCAATTGTCTTTGACTTGAAACACGTTTGAAATAGGTTTTAGCTGAAATTCAAGCCAATCAGGGCTCGGCTACAGCAGCGGAGCTTTGTTATCGACAGTGCCTGCAGGCGGGAATGGACAGCAAGTAAGTGAAAACTGAAATCTGAACCTAGCTCATAACAAATGCCAGCCCAACAGGAGAAAGGTGCGGCTTCTAGGAATTGAGGTTTTCGTTTTTTCATGCCAGTCAATGTGATCTTTATCTCTGTCATCAAGACTCCATGCGCTTTGGAATTTGCTTCCAACATACGATGTGCATCGTACGTGCTTGTGAAATGCGTAAGATGAATCGTTAGCGTCACTTTGAACATACTCATTCTCCTCTACTAACTATGCTTTGAAGTTTGAATCGAAACGTGAAAGCCAACCTCGTTCCCAGGGCCTTTCTCCGCTCAGGAAGGGGGGCGGGAAAAGCCCTGGGAACGAGGCTGCGTGAAAGCTTCAAACTCCGTCACTGCACAGCTAAATGTCGATTTTCTTATGGTTCTCCAGGTCACAGAGCTGGCGAGTCGTTCCTCTAATACGATTGGCCGTGTTGGCTCTTCGTTTGGCCCAGGTGCGTGGTAGCAAAAGGTTCGAAAAGGCCATTTCCGGGTTGCTGTTTGCCTCTGCTTCAAAGCGAATCTTGGTGCTAAACCATTCAAATGATAATTTGATTTACATGAAAGTACACAACTCATTTCCATTTGAATGGTTGTGCACCAGGAATCGCTTTGAAACCGAGGCAAACAGCAACTGAGGAATGGGCTATTCTTTTGACTGGTTAACGCACTGCCGGCGTCGGTAGAGAGCAAAGATGGAGCTGGTGCTGACCAGGGAGAACGTGCAGCGTTTGCAAAGCACGTGCGCCTGGTTTCAAGCACGGGCAAACGTGCAACTGGTGTGGCACGTGTGCTTGATGCAAACACGGGAGAAGGTGCAACTCATGGTTAAGCCCCGGCTGAACATTCCAGCATTGTTGGCCAACAATTGTTTGGTAGCGATGTTGGATGTGCGGCTAAACGTACCTGCAATGTTGGCCAACATTTGGTTGGATTTCGGATTGGGGACTGGGTACTTCACGAGGTTAATTGTTGATATGCCAACATTGTTGTAAAGCCGGCTAAACATTCCAGCATTCATGCGTCCGACAAAATGTGGGGCTAAATGTTTGATCGAAAACAAAACTTTGCCTAACATTCACCGAACCAAAAGTGTTGGCTCAACATCATCCAACATGGAATACTAAGAATTCCAACATGTTGGGCCAACATTGTTGTAAGGTTGAACCAGGATCTTAAGGTGTCGAAAATTTTTGTCTTCTTCCTGCTTGTAGAGAGAGTCGGTGGACCGACATCGCTGGATCAACCTTTCTTTGGAAGCCTCTAGTGAGGTTTGTGACAACATCTACAACACTTTGTCGTAAATTCCTCGGTATTAGTAGGCGTCGTGAATTTCACGCTCATTTTTTTGTCTGTTTTGTAGGTCCTCAAGTTGAAGACCTCTTTCGCTGTGGCTTATCTTATTCAGGGGATTGTGTATTATCTTCAAGATAATGCTAGGTAGGCCTCATCGCTTTATTTGTACTTTTGTCTGCAACACTTGCAATATAGCGTTTCTTTGGCTTGTTCGATGTTAAAATGCCCATCTGATGCCCGGAGGCCGAAAGGTGTTGTGATTAATGTGGTTAGCTGTAAATCTTTTGTGATTGGTCATTTCGAAGATTCACTTCAACCTCCTTCTCAAACCGAGACCAAGTGCGAAATTTTGAGGTAATAGTTGTAGTTTACATATGGAAATTATTTTTCATGAGAAAGACTTCGCGCTTGAACTCGCTTTGAAAAGGCTTTGGGTTAGTTACTTTGAAAATTGCCTATTCAGCTACAATTGTGCGGTTATCCGTGCTACCTGATGGAAAAAACTTAAAGACCATAAAGTTTGCCTTCTTGGTTTCACAACTACAAGGATAAGCACGTTTATTTGTTAAGTGTTTAGTGTCCATATAACCGGCCAAACGATCCTTTCACAACGTCAGCTTAATAGTATGAACGCAGGCTTGCTGTGTGCCATTTTTGTGGGTTTTTAGAGAAGAACCAAACGAAGTGTCGGTTGCCTCACATATTTCCCGCTTCAGGGCTTCAAGAAGAGCGCTTCAACATGCTGCAGACACAAGCGCGGGTGGGTCTGCTGTGGCTCAGTACTGGCTTCTCTTACTTCATCTGAAGAAAAAGGATCTTCCTGCTGCACAGGTAGGCAGAACCGTCGACACGAATGAATCCAAGGGAGGTGGGGTTCTAAATAAACTGGTACTCACTAGTTCTGGTTTTACAACATTGTCGAAAGCCACTCTTACTCGTTGATTGTTGAGAAACCTAGGAGGCAACTCCCTACAAAGTCCTTTTTTTGTCTTTCCAGGACCTTTTGGATCAAGCGGCATTTGGTGGAAATACCCGGCTGGATTTATTGCATTATCTAGTTGCAGAGAGTGGAGAAATGGCTGCCAAAATTAGAAAACGTTTTATCGAAAAGTGCATCCATATCAACCCGTCAGAAGAGGTGTTTTGGAATTCCTTAAAGTCTTACTACTGAGAAAGAAAACTCCGCAACTAACCTTCAATTTGTTGAATGCGATGAAATGAAATAGCATGTTAGAGAAATGTGGCCTTTCTCTGACACACAAAAGAGGAAAAGTAGCTTTCGCGAAGAATGTCTCGGTCTTTACTCTCGGTAAAGGACTATTTAAGGCCGGGCTGTTCTTGAGTGAAATAAATCATTTCCAAAAAAGCTATGTTGTTAGAAGTTACTTCCGTTCGTTACATCTTTCTTAAAATTCTGTTAAGCATGTGAAAGCCCATATGTGACATATCCCTTTCGTACTCGCAGCTCAGTAAAGCATATCAAGGACACTCAATATAGTTATTTGAGCTTGTATCCATCGTGCCTTCCATATGGTACGCAAACGTTTTAGTACGCAGGACGGTACGCATTGACATGAAGAAAGTTTGTGCATGCGCATTTGCTAAAAAATGACGAGAGAAAGAACCCAATCTAATAATAATAATAATAATAATAACTTTATTAACGTGTTTTCGTTCTAGTTCACAAGAAACTAATTGGAGACACCTATCTAAGAGAACTTAAGTACAAACTATTTAAAATCCCTCCTAGTTTAAGCCCAAATATTCATGAGATCTAACTCAGAATATTAATAAGAATCGCAAAGAACACAAGTTACATTGGCAGCTAATTGTTACACAATTAACAATGAACGGATGAAATGATATATGAAATGAATCATATATTGAGCTGCGGATATAAAATCAAATGAAGCTATGATATGATCCTCGCAGTTATAGACGCAATTTTAGCAAGTGCGTAGAGAAGCCTGAAAAAATTCAGGACTTCAACGGGGTTTGAACCCATGACCTCGCGATGCCGGTGCGACGCTCTAACCAACTGAGTTATGAAGCCACTGATGTTGGGAGCTGGTCATTTGTGGGTTCACAATTGCAAGCCCTAACAAGTCAATTCCAGAACTAGAATTTATTCTAGTGTTCCGCCATTA
>BLFK01000980.1:246444-248944 GCA_014634185.1 Astreopora myriophthalma | reverse complement strand
TTTAGTGCTTGCTCGTGATTAACAGGCAAGAGGCAACCTGTAAATCAAATAAATTTTGTGGATTTTTTTTTTTTTTTGGTAAACAGCAAATTTCAGCCTGCCGTTGGCTGTAAACACTGTGCTAAATTTAGCTATGCTAAGTTCAAAACTCATGTCAAAGTACTCTGGCATTTGTCTTCCTGTCACCCCTTAGCATTAAGAAGGGATTTACTAAAGGAGAGACATTACACGTTTTGTGAACAAACTCAATTAAATAATAATTTGAGTCATACAAACAGGATTTTCAATCCCATTTGCTTGAACAAGGCTACCCATGCAAGCTTCGTTGAAAAAAAGACGCTGACCAAGTTGGTTTTCTCATCATGGAAGAAGGCTCTGAAAAACAAACCAAAGACATTCAAAAACATTCTACCGTTTGTCACCACCTACAACCCAGCTGGAAATAAACTCAGAGATCCTTACGAAAAACTAGCTTTTAGTATCAAACAGCCCTAACCTTGCGCACATCTTTCCTAATGCCACCAGCTAGTCAGCTAAATTTGAAACCACCTAAACCTAGCAAACCCTAACTGGTCAGAAGACATTGATTGACAGATTCGCTCAACCATGTTAGCACATGTTACCCAGTTAAAAAAGAAAAAAAGGAGAATTGAGGGGGACGTTGTTTTGCCATTTCGTTCGGGAGACGTAGGAAACTTTATAGCCGTTTCATTCGGTAAACCAGTTTTTTGAATTGTCAGATTTTGTCAGTAAAACACTAACATTGCACTGGTTTCCTTTGTATTCCACGACAAAACATTACTTGTATTCCCCAGTGAAGCATTACACACCAACTATCTTTCAGGTCACAAAATAGAAAGATCACTAGTTCTCAGACCACTTTAAATCAGAGCCTTATTTCTTTCACCTTCCGAGTTCCGTATGGTAAATGAGGGTGGCAATATCACAACAACTGAATTAGAGGGACAATATATGCATGTGCTACATGAAGTGGTACCTGATTCATTGGGTCATGTTAGTTATTAAGTGTCCCCTAAATTAGTTACTACCTTATGTAATACGGTCATAAAGTGCCCGTACTCCTGACTACTTCATGTAATACAGTCAGTGTCCCATAATTTAGTCATTACATCGTAACTTTAAAGAAAACGACAAAACTTTTAAGTTTATGAGACATGTTTCGACAGAAACTTCTGTCATCTTCAGTTAATTAATGTACAAAGTGTTAGAAGTTGAATTTATAAGTGGGAAAAAAATGCTAATTATGCTAGTAACAATGTACATTTCATCATATAATACTGTCAATAGTGTCCCCCAAATTTAGTTACTACTTCATGTTCGTTGATTTGTTCATTCATCATGGGAAGATTTGAACCCACAAACGACCAGCTGCCAGCATTGCAAGGTCACTGGTTCAAACCCTGTTGAAGTTCTGAATTTTTTCAGGCTTCTCTATACAAGTGCTAAAATTGTGTTCATAACTGCAAGGATCATAGCTTCACTTGATTTCATGTGATACGATCATGGAGTGTCCCCAAATTTAGTTACTCTTTCATGTAATACAGAGTGTCCCTTACTCCAATGACTACTTCATTTAATACAGGCATAGTGCCTCCTGATTTAGTTACTACTACATGCAGTACAGTCATAGAGTGTCTCTTAATTCAATTACCACTTAATTACAAGCCACACGGGTTGTACTAACTATCAGTTCACATACAGTGACTATCAATTGTATCATATTCTATCATATTCTTTGCTACGTACTGCAGCGTATATTCATAAATAAAGGGAGAGGTATTTATTAAGAACAACTCATACTTCACTTGCAAGCTTTAATTAGTCCTGTAGTTTGAGATGTGCTATCATTTTTGACAGCAACACCATTTTTAATACTGTACTGAGTATTTACATAAGCACTTCACCTTGTTTTTTTATGTATAAAAATATTGTAAAGTTGGTGGCTTTTGTCATCCCACTTGAACTCCTCCAGCTGTTTTGTTCTGGTTTATTATTTTATCCTATTCAGCATATTGATGTGTTTTAGCTCGTCAGGGAGGGCCACCAGTTTATCAGTTAATTTTACTGTTACCCTCAGTAAGTAAACTTTATAATTATCATTATTATCATCATCATCTTAGATTCAACAAATGTATATGAGAATCTTAGCCCAACGAGCAACTTGTCAGGGAGGAGAAAGCACAAGAAAAAACACGGAAAAACCAAAGTATGAATATGATTCTGATGAAGATACAGAGGGCGGCACGTGGGAACACAAAAAGAGAAAATCAGAAATGCAAAAAACGTCAGGTTGGTCTTTACACTGCTGAGTAGACTCTCACCCCCTTTTTTGAAGGTTTCATTCAGACTCAAAAAGTGGAAAATGTCATTCAGGTTTAAGATAGCACCAGAAGAAACTAATATTTTGTTAACCCATAATTGTACATATGAAGGAGAAATCGGGAAAATATTATTGGTATTCAGTTCAGCTTCTAGAGGT
>BLFK01000980.1:224225-237319 GCA_014634185.1 Astreopora myriophthalma | reverse complement strand
TTTGATTTGTCAGTTAAGTTATATTTGTTGGGGTTTTACTGTATTAGAAGTTGAGCAACTGGGAAAACCACTGAGAATGTTAAAATACTGGAGTACAGAGGACATCAGAGAAACTGAAGGCCAACTGCACAAGTTAACTCTGTTATAATTTATCAATTCTTAGAAATTGTACAATTCTATCTGCATAATGATTAAAAAAAAGGTAAACTCTATCCATCCAACCCATTTTTGCATTTGCTAGCATTTTGTCAACTCCCCAGCCAGCAAATTTTTCCACTTCCTTTAACATCAAGTCTCTTCTCTCGGGCATCTTCTTTGGGATTGATGCAGGTACATTCATGACATGCATGATCTCTTCGTGAAAATACAACAGCGATGGGAAGTATGTTTGTTTGGTAACTGCAGCTGCAGGTGTGTCAAATGGCCCAACTAAAAGAAAGGAAAGCATAAATGAGGCCCCTGCTGTTAGAAGAATCAAAGGCAGGCAAAATACATCCTATAAATAACCATTATACAAAATGGAAGTAAGACAGCTTTTAAATAATAAAACATGAACTTGTCCCAGGGATTAATCAAGGTCTATGAAAAATGCTCAACACTGTATGATCGCTTGGCCTAACATGTCATATTGGGTGGTGAGAATAAAATAATGAAATGGTGAATTCTAAGCCTGGTAAATGGAAGAACTGATGAAGTCACCTGTAGAACACTGGTAGAGCATCCAGACAAGTAATTTAATGGTTATAGGTTTTGACCCCTTTTAGAATTACTCAGGCATTTCCACATACCCACACTTGATTGACAGATTTGTCAATTTATATTGGGTGATGTTGGCAGTTGTTCACTTTCATTGAAATGCTTGTAATATCGACATGAACCTCAACAATGAGGCAGGTGCTTTTAAAGGACCCCCAACTGACCCCAAGGATGATGAATGTCATGCACGGGCACTGGTCACAGATACCAGCCCAATCTCGTACCCAGAGTCCTCAGGCTTTGTGGTCAGTGGGTGGGCACACAGAGAGACTCTGGGATAATGGACTCCATTTTACCAGAAAAACCTGGGATTCCGGTCTTAGTGCACATGCTTGAAGTCAATATGATATGTCTCGGAAATGACTGAAAGTGGCATGTTGAAGGTTTTCGAGAAAGGCAAAGTTGATTCTTGCACACTGTGGCAAACTTCCCATGCTAAAACGGCTGTCTAGTCGATTACAAACTGGTGCACAAAAATCAAAATCCATCTTTTTTTCTTTTTTAATTCTTGGCATGCTTTAGTTGAGGGAAAACAGGGGCAATAGAAAAATAACAGTCACACAAATTAAAAAAAACCCGAGTTTGATACTTCAAATCTCCCTCCAAAATGAGGAAGTTTGTTCAGTGTTTCCGGTTTGGTTACCTTCACAAATTACTTGGACATGGATTTCCTAGACTTCTATTGTTATGCAGGCGACCAATAAAAAAAATTGAATTTTTCCATTACCCCAGAGTCTCTCCGGGTGCCCACCTGCCGACCAAAAAGTCCGAGGACTCTGGGTACAAGATTAATACCAGCCATGTAGATTTCACCATATTTATACCAGACTCCATTGCACTGCCAGTGTAGGTCCGGCATTGCTAAAACCATAACAACCTGTCCCACACCACACTTACCTTTCAGCGCTGTGCGACTTTTCCAGTCTCTTCTTTCCCACGGTGGTTTGGCAATGATGCGACCAGTGCGTTCTGACACTCTGACCTTATCTCCTTTTTCAGTGTATCGATATGATACCTCTGTAGGTTTGCTAACAGAGTTGAAACATTGGAGGATTTACAAATGGTGACGACACTAGCGTTGAGGGTTAGAGAGAAGACAAATGCACATTACCAGTACACTGTTAGTAGTACTGTAGGTGGTTTCTGCACTTGGCTGAAGCTAACCTTTAGGCTGCAGCTGTACCGTAGAAAGCATCTACTACATGTAGCTTAACTTACTGGTGGTCTACATCAAAAAGTTTTTAAGCCTTCAGGCTGTCATTATGTTGTTCAAGAGTTTCAGTCAACTTGTCTTGAAAAGTTTGGATCAGTTGTAACTGAGCTCTCGACTACTGTGAAGGAGGTTCAAAACCCTGGTCTACCTTACAATCTCAGAAAGTACTGCCTCTGTAATGACGTGCAAATGATTAGACTTTCAAGTCTTTTTGTAAAAGGATAATGAGCCAGAGACACCATCTTGCATCACTTGTTGATCAGATAAACTCTGTGGAATGTTACATGTAAAAAAAAAACCCACACTGTTCGTAAGGAGTCTGGACTGGACGTAATCCCCTCTGTTGTAGTCTGGACTATATTGGAGTACAACCTTTGTACAGGGCCCCATATCTTATTGACTCTTTACTCTATGGGCTTTGTCCCTGAATTTCTACCAAACGAGAACACAAAGACAGCACAGGAACAGTCATGATCTTTTGCTAATTTGGCAAACCTAGACAGCACTATTAGTAATGGTAATAGGACTGAGTGGGGTACAATTCAGGGTTAGGGAGTAATCAGGGGAGTAATTTTATTTGAAATTAAGAGCATGATTACTCCCTGAATTGTACGACACCAAGTCCTATTAGCAATTAATCATAACATTACTATTAATAACAAAATTCGAGAATATGACAGTGTTATTACATGTAACTATTTGATACTTCAATTTATTCAACTTTTTAGTCGTTTTGACCTGAGGGGAAAAACGAAAAAGAACCAGTGTGCGCTTGATGATGCGTACTGTTCCATTACTCAGGCATGATGCACACAACTGTCCAATTACAAGATGTCCAATCACAAATTGTCGCATAAATGCTGAAATCGGGGCTGCTGATAACCAATCAGATTCGAGAATTTTGTTCCAGTTACAATTACATGTTTAGCGACACTCACCCATCTGATGGATCCAAGAGGGAAACTTCTGACACTTGGACTGGAGCTTCACTGGGCACCAGGCCTCCTTTAAAATCATCAGAGGGTTTAAGATAACGATAATGCTGAAAAGAGCCAAACAGGCACATTATGCATCACATAATGGAGCCATGATAAATGGACTAAAATAAACAGAGCACAATATAGTTATGTTGTTTAAATTTATTCTTGGTTTGGATTTTTTATGTTCCATTATTTAACTCATTAATCACTCATGAAGAAAAAACAAATGAAATGTTTATTATCAATGGTTGTATATCTGAAACAAAATGTTCCTAATTTACATAAACTGTTCATTTGACTTTCTTCATTAAAATAATGGATCAGCATTAATACCAAATGCTGACATTAAATAAGTAGTGTACAATATTCGTGTCAGTGTTGTATCACTATTCACAAACTCTCACCTTCGCCTCAAGCTTGTAAACAGTGATACAACACTACCGCTCATCTTGTAAAGATTACTTAAATCAGGAAAAATTTAAACCACAACGCATACTAACTGCAAGAGCTCATATAGAAAAGCTAGACAGGAAGGAGACTGCACCAAAAGTTAAAGAATGGATGTAAAACATTACAGAGTTCGTACCCCTTTGGGGGTAACAAATTCAAGGACTTTCAAGGACACAATTTTCAATTTTCAAGGACTCATTGCAGTGCAAAATCGAACCGATGGAATTAGGTTTTTACCAGTCTTTTTTACTATTTTGTGTTGTTACTTCTTTGCGAGAAACAATTTCGTTGTATTAGCAACTTGACAATCTGGGTTGGATGCTGTGAGCAACAAAATAATTTCAAGGACATTCCAGCGTCGAATGCAATTTTCAAGGACTTTCAAGGCTTTGAATTTTTAGTTTAAAATTCAAGGACTTTCAAGGTGCGTGCGAACCCTGACATTAGATAACTCATAAAGGAAAGTAGTCAGTGGGGCTGCTCTTTACAGTTTATAACTTCAAGATATGATCAAAAACAGGATAACTCCCACTAAGCGGGGTCCAGTTGTTCAAAACCCGATTAAGCTAACTCTGGGTTAGAGTGAACTTTGATTCCAGTTTATTTACCAATTCACAAAGATTTTCCCGAAAGATTTTGCTTGTCACTTATTATTTACACTTTTCTTATGCTTTAGTCTAAAGCCACTTTTTGAAAGTGTTTTCAAAGGGCAAAATTAAAATGTCGGTTACTTTTTAATTGAGGGTTAGCGTTAATCAGCTTTCGAACAACCGGGCCCTGGGTATAAAGTGGTTGACCCACTTGCTGGCCTGTAACATTTTGAAACACAGGGAATCACAAGCAAGGGTTAAAATTGCAAGAGCCAGGCAGGACAGGAGAAAGAAAAGCTGGAAGATCACCTGCAGTCAACCCAAGAAAACTAAATTGACTTCATGTCAGAATAGGCTCTGTGAATGCACTTACTGGTACTTTGTGAATGCAACAAGGATTTATTCAAAAGGAACATGCATCATGAAAATAACCTTTCTTAACTATAAATACAGGTATAGCATCCAGGCAGAAAAGTTAGAATTTAATGAGTTTGCAAAATGTTCATCTAACACTTCTGTTCACTTACAGTATTGAGTCCTTCAACAAACACCCAGTTCTTACTTCGAACCACTTCAGAGACTTTACCAGTCTTTCCTTTATCTTTTCCAGAGAGCAGCATCACCTTAAACCATTAATAAAGAAATAGAGAAATTTGCATTGAATTATATTGCAAATCAACCATACCCAAGCTTTCATAATCTAACATGTTTTGTGTGCCAAGGATAACCGTGAGCAATAATTGCAAACTGGTCTTTATAAACCTCCATTTAAGCCCAGCGACAAATAGCCTGTCCTTTGGCTAAATCGCAGAATATCCCGCATCTTATTTGGCTTGTTCTTCAGAGAATGCTGCCAAATGCAAATAGTGGTCAGAAGTTGAGGGGTATTCTGAAATAACTTCTTTTCTTTCTTAAAACTAATTTCCTTTCTTTCCTCATGGTGAAAGACTGCATAGATTATGTTGTGCCTTCACTTTGCTGCACATCAAATTTTCAAAGGAAAGTATAGTGACAATATTTTTTTCTATTATTGATTTTTTTTTTTTAACAATTTTCTCTAGCACATTCTGTTTTGTTTTTGTTTGTTTATTTCTTTATTTTCCCAACCCGCCCCTCTCCCAAACACCCCCAATGGACCGTGGTGCGTCCGTCATTTGTTCATCCTCTCCTCCCCCACCCCTCTTATGGATGATATCAACGAGCGCCTCTGGAGTGACTCAAATGTAGAGGTTAAAATTACGGAAGCATGACATTTTCAAAAGACATTTCACAAGAAAAGAGTATATCTCTTCGAATGAACTCTGCTCGTGGCAAACCTCGCTTTATGGCTTCTCACCGTGTCTCCTCGGACTATTTTCCATTCTTTCAAGGGGACAATAGGCTGGCGCTTGTTTCCACGTCGTTTTCTGGGGAATCGGCGAGGCAATACACTGTTATAGCCAAAAGGTTTCCAAGGAATAGAAGGCATACTCCTACAAACAGCTCAAAGAAATTCAAGATGGCGCTTCCAATGTGAGCCCGCACGCAAACACACTGCGTGAACTCTGCGTGAGCCGTGACAAGCAAACAAGCGTGACAAGGCGCGGATCATTCGATATTCAATTTTTGGAGGGGGCTGTTCACGCCAGTTCCTGAACAGTCAGTCCCGAAAAGATAAAACCATCACACCAGTTTGTGGAAAACGGAAATTTTCTTCTCTCCCCTTTTTCTTTCGTGGTCAAATGTATCGCGCTATAATTTTTGAACTAGCCAATCACGATGCACGTTCAAGATGCACGTGTGCACTGTCAAATTTCTCAAAATGACTAATTCATCTCATAAAATGACATAACAGGGGCAGTAGCCACACAGACCTATTCAATTTTCCCCATACTACTTTTCTAATTCTACTTTTCTTGTGCTTTTTTTCTTTTCCTTTTTTTTTTTGGGGGGGGGGGGGGAAATTGCCCAGCTCAACTTCACCCCCACCCCCTCAAACACTAAATGGTCCCTGCCCTGGCTAAGCAGTGTAATTAGTTAGTGGGGCTTCTTTGAGAGAATGAGCCCACAGAATTCTCAAACAGCTGGAGGTCAGACTACCTAGCCAAGTTCTGGGACTCTCACCCTGAAGATTTCTGAGCACCTCCCAAGAGTTTTGGGGAAAAGGGAACAATTAATTTAAACTGAGGAACAGGGGAACAGGGGAACAAAGACAAAATACTTCAGGGAACAAGGGAACACAAACCCTTTTAGGGATCAAAACACTGGGAAAAAGTTTGGAATTAATTTCAGGGGAACACCAGCAAATTTTTAAAGGAAACAAGGACCCCCCCACCCCTACCCCCCTGGGAGGGGCTCATTTACCTGTAAGCTTCCAAAATTGTTTCATTTCTAGATGTCATCTCCTTGATCGTCTCTCTTGACGCCTTCCTTGCCATTTCCTTCATTTTAGCCCAGCCAGTTTCAGTATGGTTGGTTAGGGTTCACACAGCAGTCAGGTAGACAATCAAACCCAAATGACTTTTTTTTCTTTATGAATTGCAACTTTCCAAGCTACATTCATAAAATCTTCAAACCGGAGTAGCACCAAAGTCAGTTTCCGTATTTCTTTGGGGTAGAGATTAGTTCAACTTACTTCAACTACCTTTTGCAATATTATTATTATTGTTTTGGAATCTCTAAAATGTCATTAAATATTGCGATAAAATTAAAAGCTTGTCTTTCTGTTGAACGTAAATCTCTCACTATTTATTTGCCTTCTATCAATAACATTTACAAAGCATTGAGTCATTGCTGAATTTTACTTAATAGCAGTGATTTTTCAATCAATATTTTTCCCTTCCATTTTGTAGTCTTTTTATGAATGTCTTTACTGCTGCGTTTCTTGAACAAAAACTTTAATGGCAGCAGTAAAGACAGCTGTAAAAGAAAAAACGACGAAATAGCCTGCTAGCAGGCTATGTTGCATTTATACATTACATTTTAACAAATGGATAATATTCCAAGAGTATAAAGGTGCCATTTAAGCTTGACTCATTCTCCGTATATACGGAAAATTACCTGATTTAGTATAACATAATGTTAAATTGTTAGGCTCAACTTAATCTTAATGTTAAATCATAACGTTAAATCGTTAGGATGAACTTAATCTTGACTTCCCCTCAAAAAAGGCTATTCAGGAAAGAAACTCAAAATGTACCCTTTTGGAGAGCCGTAAATATGACTTCATAACAATGTACCAAGAGCAAAAACAAAAAAAAAGCTTATTGGACCATCCTGGGCATTTTGGAAATCTTGCCATTAAGCATTAGAAACATTGCCATTTCAATTACTGACAAGACTTTGGCAGGTATCTATGATGCCTTTGGACAAAAGGCAAAACATGAAGTTCCTCTTTTCATGTTAAGATAGCTTGAGAAATTCAGTCTCTATCTTTCTCTATTATATTCCTATTGCTCTTTTTGCTGTTTTATTTATCTTGAGAAAATTGCACCATGCAAGTATTACTAGATGATACAAGCTTTAGCCTTCATAACACAAAAACACTTCATTACTAATCATTTCTCTTTTTTTCTGCAGCTTTCTTCTGCTTTTCTCTTATCATGACAGCACCTCTAAACACAATAAAGTGCCAAGTGGGAAAATCAATTTTGTCAGGTGAGCTACAAATACATTTAACTGAAATTGTAACTGCACATACAGTGTACATGAAGGACTTTTTTCAAGCTTTTTGTAGCCAATAGACTAAGTTTGTGGTTCTGTTTGGCAAGAACAATTGAAGACATTTAGACTTTAACCTCAGGCAAAAAGTAAATATATGTGTATTAAATGTCATTTAAATAAGCTGTGTTATTTTTTGGCAGCTCCTTCAGCCTCTTTTTTTTCTGCAGCTTTCTTCTGCTTTTCTCTCATCATGGCAGCATCTCTAAACACAATAAAGCACCAAGTGGGAAAATCAATTTTGTCACACATACTGAAAAAAAAACTGAAATTTAAACTGCTCTATTTTCCAAACAAAGCATGCTATCGAGATGAAAACTTGCAAGCAAGTATTTTTTTAACAGTCTTTTGCCTAATGAAGATTAAAAACTCAATTGTCTGTTTACCTCTTGATTTTATTTTTTTTTATGAGGTCATGTGAAAACCAATAATTGCTTACAACTCGGATGTTTGATTTTCACTAGATTCTAGTGCTGTGCTCTTTTCACATTTCATCTTCATTTACTTCTCCCCTTCCTACTAATTACAACTGTAACAGGACTAACAAAGAAAGAAATAATGCAGAAGGACATGATATAGATTAACTAAATGCCCTTGAATTAAACTACACTTTTTTAAAATAAAAGAGAAAATTTACTACAAAGAGAAGAAACAAGAGACTTGCTCCTCTTCAGACTATCATCTCAACTACGACTTGCTAGTGAAAACCAACCGTAACAGGGGGTGGGTGAGAATAATTATAGAGCAATTAAAAATAGATTGCATGCTTTGAGGCTCATTACGAGAATTCCAATTTGTTGTTATATGATAGTCTTTATACCATACATGGGTTTGACTAGAGAAGTTGGTGTCATTGTATTGTTGATACGACAAACCTTTCTTTTCTTTCCTTGAGTGCAACTCCACTTTCTCCTGCTCCCTTTTTCTTTGCCTGCTCTTGTTGTTTCTTTAGGTTTTTTGCACGAGCTAACTCACGCTGGTTTCCACCTGATGAACAAAGTAATTGCCAAGCAAATAATGTAATATTTAGAATATTCAGAATGCAATAATTTTAAATCACTTCAGATTTGGTTTGGTCCATAAGGTAAGGGACAGGACTAGGGCAAGGAAGAAGGCAGGCAGATAATCCCTGTGCCATGCATTTTCTGTAGTCAATTTAAAAGCAAAAAGTTGTACTTGGCCCTCGTAACAGGATCCTCCTAGCTGAGAAAACCTAGCACTGGGAAGATCTAAGCACCATGTAAACCACATTCCTGGCACTAGGGACAAAAAAGCAAACATGGTGGCTTTCGATTCAATTCAATTTATACTTATACACGAAATCGTTATCACATTTACGTGGTCTTTCTTAACGTTGTGTGAATTTAGAGTAAAGTACATTAATTACCTATCTACAAGTACTTAACCAAAAAAAATACAAATATAACAAGAACTTAAAAATAAAGGCTTTTTCTAAGTAAACGTGGTTGCAAAAAATCTTTCCAATTCAAAGAAATTTTGAAATTTTTCAAATTGGGCTACTGCCTGATCTCAAAGGGAATCTTGTTGCACAGAACAGATCCCCTGTAGTGTAGGCTCCCTTTTGCAGCCTCAGTTCTTGGTCTGGGGAGTTGACTCAGAAAAAGTTGGCAGGGACAGTTACAGTATATCATCACAGTTATTAAGTAAAGAACTTAAATAATCGGTCGTTAGGAAGCCTGAAAAAACAAAAACAAAACAGGATTGAACAGGACACGACCCCATGACTGTGCGATTGCACTGTACACTTCTCAGAGCAATTTCAGAATACCTGGCTACTAAGAAGCGGTACTACTGCTTGCCACCACAGTCCTGTAGTGGGTGAATAAGAATTAAGGCAAGGAGTGAAATGCCAGTGCCACCACGGCCCACAGTCACAGTGATGACAAGGAGTTAAAAAAGGTGCTACCATGGTCTGCAGTCCCACAGTCGTTCAAGAAAGTTCTTTTGTTGGTTTTGCCATCAGTCCCTTGGTTGGTTCTTAGAGCGAAGGATGTCTTGTTATTGTTTGCTTTCTGTTTTTACATGTAATTTCTTTGTGCGGGACTTCGGTGGCAGCTTTTGAAGTTGCCTAGAGCAGTGGCATACATAAATTACAGACTACTTTAGGACTGCAATAGCAGCCTTTTTGAGTTAAATATAAGTGGCCGGATATTCTGAAATCTAGTCCACTTCTCTAACAAATGAGCTATGAAGCCAAACGTAATGCAATAAGTGCAACTTTTAAAGAATAAATGTTCATAAGTGTGAACTGCTTCTATTAGGTGGTTTCTGTTACGTGGCTTCTATTAGGTGGTGTTTAAATGGAATATTCCAAAGCCTAAGGGAACATCTACCAAAATATATGAAACTGATAAAAAGTGACATTTATAAACAAACCACAGTGAACACGCATTTCAAGCGTATATATACATCGATTAATTATTTAATCTATTCACTTCTAAACACAGGCCAAATTTTCTCAGACTTCTTTAGTGCAGGAGCGTTTTAAGGTGAACGTTAACGTGGCGTCTTGATGCTTTTTCCTTTTTTTTAAATCGGCAAAATCCAGGTTCAGCGGCATTAAAGGTGATGTTTCTTTAGCTTATCGATATTCTATTTGATCAATGTACGCCATTCTATTTGATCTGGTCCATGTTTGTGTAATATTATGTAGGGCTTGCTTATTGCGATCGAGCCTCCTGAAGTTACAAACGTTTCTTTCAGTCGCCAAAAACTTGTTACACAATTGCATGAAGTACTTACGAGTCATTCTTGGAAGAATCCAAGACGAGAACAGCAAAACTCGACGAAAGCGATCGGTAGCAAAATTGCACACACAACAGTCACTGCATTGAGGAACAAGGCGATCGTTATTGTCCTGAGCTTAGCAGCCAAGCCTCTTGAGTGGTGGTATCCCTTGACTGCTTGCAGCCTTAGACTGCGTTTACACGGACACGGTTTTCATCCGTAAATCGCATCGTATTCGATGCTGTTTCGCCTTTCCGTTTACACAATGCCGAAGGAGACCGTTACTGAAACCGGTTCGTTTTGAAAACGCTGACAAAAGTGGAGCGTTTAGAAAACGATACAGTTTCATCTGTCTTGTAAATAGCAAACCCTTGAAACCGTGTCGATTTGAAACCGGGTCCGCGTAAACGCTGCACAAGTCTCCACCTCTTCTCTTTTGCTCAGCCATTAGACCCAAGAGTTTGCTTCGTAATGGGCGAGACATGTGAAAATGAAACCAGAGTCCCAGGCAGAAACCGAACCCACGGCTCGGTAACACCGGTCGGACCCTCTAACCACTGAGCCACAAGAACCGGCCTGGCTAGCTTGTTCCCGAGAATGATTGCGCATATAAATTCGCGTATGCGCAGACAAACGAATGAAAAAAAGGAAACAGGCCCAGGTAGCGGTACTTCTCGACACTTTGTCTGAGCGTTGTTTGATTGCGTGAAGAGCCAAACGAAGGTCTGCGCAGAGGCTAAGGCCTGGTTTTTACTAGCGACGGAAGCACAAGCAAGCACACGAGCGCTTTTTTCACCATGAAAACGAGCTTGACGCAAAGCATAGACGCAAGCACAAGGATCAAAAGACCGGTTTTCACTAGCGACGGAAGCATCACATTTGTTAGAGGCTTAGATATTTAGCCTGTGTTTTACGGAGTCCCAATTCAATTGCGCCAGGCTTTCCGTAGATGCAAATTAAAGGAATTGGATGTCCTGTGTGAATTCCACGCAAGGGAGGCATACTCTAAAAGCAAATGAATACCTAGTATACGATGAAGCCTGTATGACGTTGGTACATTTGAAATTTAATATCCTTGAGCAAGTCTCACGCTTGACATAAAGTTGGGTCTACCGTGAACGGTGTGTGCATTTTTCAGCATTATGAGAGAGAGAACTGAAAATTCATCATGATGTGCTAACGGACTAACGCCCTCCACATAACCTTAAATTTGGTCATTTCCCGTCGTTGTTCAGGAGATGACGGCAAAGAAATGTACCAAAATATAAAACGCACTTGCAGAGCGAGACGTTGTTTTTGCTCACTAAATCTATTGTTTTGTGACGTTCTCCTTGCCTTTGGCGTCGTCGCTTCGTAAACTCCCCAGAGTCGACTACGTCAAGCCGTGCCTCAGACCGACCTCGTTCTGGTGCTCGGATAAATCTTAGCCATCTTGAATGCAAATGTCTCTCAAATTTTCCACATTTTGACTGAGATAAAACATGTCTTTTGCAGGAACGCCACCGAGTACACAAAAGTTCAGATCCCTGCACTCTGTGAGCATTGTGGTGTACGCAGTGTCAAAACGGGAACTGAAATCCAGGCACTCGACGCTCAGGTTTTGCGCCATTATACCCAAGAATATATCATCGATGTGTACCATTTTCATCTGCAAAGGGAAAAGTCAAAATTGAAGAGTCCATCACCCTCGTTCTCAGGGCCCTTCAACGAGGTCGAAGAGGCCATTGTTTTTAAAGACCTTTCTCGCCCTAGTTGACCAGGAAAGCCGTGGACTCAGATTGGACTATGCAACTACTAAGAAAAGCAATCGCATTATTCAACTGGACTGGCAGATTATGAAGTGCATTCATTTGCATTAGAACAGTTTTCAACTGAGTGTCGAAGGTGATTACGCCATTGCTTTGCTCCATGATAAAAAGCTTGCGTGAACCTCCAAACCAATCACAAAATCACAAAACTAAAACCAATTGCGACCGAGTCGCTCTTGTTTTCCTGCGCCTGGCGTCGACTGTCGGCGTCGACTCTACTTGTTTTGCGTTCTGATTGGATGTAAAACAAGTTCTGACTTACTTCGATTTTGTGGTTGGCTAAGGGCCGATTTACACGGTACAAGTTTTGCTTACAACTGTCGTATGCGATTTCTTCTGGGCGCGCTGCTCGCGTCACGTAAAAAGTCGCGTACAACTAGCTCTCGCTATTGAGTACAGACTGTGCTTACAATTGTCGCAGAGTTTTAAAACATGCTTTGAAATCCTTCGACATTTTTTGTGACCTACACGACAGTCGTAAGCGAGTTGTAGGCTTGATTCACACGAAACAATTCGTGTGGTAGGCCCGTCGTAAGCTTGTTGCGTGCAACAATGTCGTACCGTGTAAATTAGCCCTAAGGAGTGCCCCTGATTTCCTTCAGAACCTGATTTGGTTTTGTAATCATTTTGGTTTTGGTTTTACGACAGTCCTGACTTGAAAACCGCTCCAAAATTTTGAATGTTTTAGTATCAATGAGACATTCGGCCAATGACTTGCGTGGCCGCCTGATTTAGTTTGCAACAGCGTTGGGTGTCTTCGTTCGAATGCAGCATATAAGCCGTATAACTTCCTGAAAATAAAAAACACACCATGCAATTGGGGGGGGGGAGGGGGAGAGGGGGCAAGGTT
>BLFK01000980.1:198476-223938 GCA_014634185.1 Astreopora myriophthalma | reverse complement strand
AAACGAGCTTGACGCAAAGCATAGACGCAAGCACAAGGATCAAAAGACCGGTTTTCACTAGCGACGGAAGCATTACATTTGTTAGAGGCTTAGATATTTAGCCTGTGTTTTACGGAGTCCCAATTCAATTGCGCCAGGCTTTCCGTAGATGCAAATTAAAGGAATTGGATGTCCTGTGTGAATTCCACGCAAGGGAGGCATACTCTAAAAGCAAATGAATACCTAGTATACGATGAAGCCTGTATGACGTTGGTACATTTGAAATTTAATATCCTTGAGCAAGTCTCACGCTTGACATAAAGTTGGGTCTACCGTGAACGGTGTGTGCATTTTTCAGCATTATGAGAGAGAGAACTGAAAATTCATCATGATGTGCTAACGGACTAACGCCCTCCACATAACCTTAAATTTGGTCATTTCCCGTCGTTGTTCAGGAGATGACGGCAAAGAAATGTACCAAAATATAAAACGCACTTGCAGAGCGAGACGTTGTTTTTGCTCACTAAATCTATTGTTTTGTGACGTTCTCCTTGCCTTCGGCGTCGTCGCTTCGTAAACTCCCCAGAGTCGACTACGTCAAGCCGTGCCTCAGACCAGCCTCGCTCTGGTGCTCGGATAAATCTTAGCCTTCTTGAATGCAAATGTCTCTCAAATTTTCCACATTTTGACTGAGATAAAACATGTCTTTTGCAGGAACGCCACCGAGTACACAAAACTTCAGATCCCTGCACTCTGTGAGCATTGTGGTGTACGCAGTGTCAAAACGGGAGCTGAAATCCAGGCACTCGACGCTCAGGTTTTGGGCCATTATACCCAAGAATATATCATCGATGTGTACCATTTTCATCTGCAAAGGGAAAAGTCAAAATTGAAGAGTCCATCACCCTCGTTGTCAGGGCCCTTCAACGAGGTCGAAGAGGCCATTGTTTTTAAAGACCTTTCTCGCCCTAGTTGACCAGGAAAGCCGTGGACTCAGATTGGACTATGCAACTACTAAGAAAAGGAATCGCCTTATTCAACAAGACTGGCAGATTATGAAGTGCATTCATTTGCATTAAAATAGTTTTCAACTGAGTGTCGAAGGTGATTACGCGATTGCTTTGCTCCATGATAAAAAGCTTGCGTGAACCTCTAAACCAATCACAAAATCACAAAACTAAAACCAATTGCGACCGAGTCGCTCTTGTTTTCCTGCGCCCGGCGTCGACTGTCGGCGTCGACTGTCGACTGGCGTCGACTCTACTTGTTTTGCATTCTGATTGGATGTAAAACAAGTTCTGACTTACTTCGCTTTTGTGGTTGGCTAAGGGCCGATTTACACGATACAAGTTTTGCTTACAACCGTCGTATGCGATTTCTTCTGGGCGCGCTGCTCGCGTCACGTAAAAAGTCGCGTACAACTCTCGCTATTGAGTACAGACTGTGCTTACAATTGTCGCAGAGTAAAACATGCTTTGAAATCCTACGACATTTTTTGTGACCTACACGACAGTCGTAAGCGAGTTGTAGGCTTGATTCACACGAAACAATTCGTGTGGTAGGCCCGTCGTAAGCTTGTTGCATGCAACAATGTCGTACCGTGTAAATTAGCCCTAAGGAGTCCCCCTGATTTCCTTCAGAACCTGATTTGGTTTTGTAATCATTTTGGTTTTGGTTTTACGACAGTGCTGACTTGAAAACCGCTCCAAAATTTTGAATGTTTTAGTATCAATGAGACATTCGGCCAATGACTTGCGTGGCCGCCTTATTTAGTTTGCAACAGCGTTGGGTGTCTTCGTTCGAATGCAGCATATAAGCCGTAGAACTTCCTGAAAATAAAAAACACACCATGCAATTGGGGGGGGGGAGGGGGAGAGGGGGCAAGGTTTGATCAGAGAAGTGTTCTTTTTAGACTCCCTGGTGCATGTGTCCATCGTGTGCAGTATCGTTTTGAAAGTAGAACTTGGTATCACAGTCGGTCAGGAGCCCATAACCCAACCACTGAACACTAACACAGAATAGACAATTGCAGTCACGTGGGAAGACTGGAGTGAATATGCTATGCAATATGCACACGCATGATGTTATTTTTTAGGGTGCATTCTTTTAGGACTATTCCAGAATAAGAACACACTAGGAGCGTCCATCTCCACCACTGGGTTCGTCCGCCAACACAGGAGTAGACGGAGCTATTATCCAATTCATCCAATCAACACAGAATAGACAATTGAAGAAGTGACAACGACTGACAGAAGTGACAACGACTGACAGCTCATTTTTTATGCCACGTGTTTTTTTGCACAAAGGAGAGCGCTTGCAACCATGGCAACCACTTTTCACGGGAATTTCAAAAACTAAAAATAACCAGGAGCCGATTAGTTGGAGCCTCCATATGTTCTGTACCCTTGAGTCAACCCTTTCCCGTTTGGATTTATTTTTAGAACAGCCTTTCGCGCGAAACTGAGCTTTCACGCTTTCCGCCATTTTTCTTTAGACGCATGAAAGCATGTATGTGAATGAAGTATGGTCATAGCTCTGCTCTGATTGGTTATTACTAATAAGGTAACAAGTATTCCGCGAAGACTGTTTCGATAAATAAAACTAAACGGGATAGGGTTGACTCTGAGGGCTTGTATGGGAGATGGAGGCTCCAACTAATCGGCTCCTGAAATAACCTTATCTACTCCTGTGCTGGTGGCCCGGCGTATAACACATGGACGCTCCTATGTATGGGCTCCTGGAACACACGCAATGCTGTTTTTCTTGTTGCTTTAGATCTAGGCTAGGGTTACCAATGAACGGCATAGCGTAGGGATTATATCAGGATAAAACTCATTTTCCATTTCGTGTCAAACTTTTAGCCTGTGATTTTTCCAAGTAATTAATTCACCTTAAACCATGCCATTCTGAGTTTACCTCGGTGTAAAAACCGGTGAAACTTTTTCTATCTTTCGTTAGCGCGCGTTTGGTCTACTCGGTTACTGTTTCATGTTTTTATGCTCTTTTGTTTTCTTCGTGTTACGTTAT
Organism: Astreopora myriophthalma; assembly: GCA_014634185.1. Classification (NCBI taxonomy): domain Eukaryota; kingdom Metazoa; phylum Cnidaria; class Anthozoa; order Scleractinia; family Acroporidae; genus Astreopora; species Astreopora myriophthalma. Next base: position 220,932 of record BLFK01000980.1, on the reverse strand, counting down.
CCGTGAGTTTCACAGGTTCTTACACCGCGGACGATGAGCCAGTCTTTCCTGTAAACGTGAGTTTTCATTCATGTGAAATGTAAGACTACTTGCCACGACAAACATTTGGTGCTTGGATTCGCAATGACAAAGAGGCTAGAGTAAATATTCGTTGTTGGTCATGTTTCTTCAGACAACAATTTCCTGAGTCATTCATTTACTTTTAAATCACTAAAAGTTTATGAACTTAGTTACCTCCGGCGCCAGTCGCACCATTTTTTCTGCAACATCTCGTGAGAGGATAACACCTATCCCTGAACTGTAAACTGGAAGAAAAGCATCTGGCCACTGATCCTCAGGAACAAAATAAGGGCTCTGAGGATTCCTGATAACCTTGACTCCTGTGTGACAATAACCTGAGTATAGGTCTTGTCGACGATGGAATACTTGTTCGCTTTTTTCATTCAGCGACTGCAGCCACGTAATCGTTTCGCGAACATTAACAAATGATTCCGAGTTTACTTTTAGAATATACTCTGGGTTACAAATCGAGATGGCCCACTTAAGCCCCAAAAGAGCTTTTACTGTGTGTATTTCATTCTGTACGTAAGTATCTAAAAAGTTACCGCGTAAAATGTCGTCGTATAGTTCAGCTTCCTTATCGACTCTTCCGTCGCTGACATCGTCGCAGCCAACCACGAAAACAACTTGGAAAGTTCCGGACGAGTTGGTGCCACTTTTTCCCCAAGATGATCTTATTGCTTTGCGCGCCTCGAAGTTTCTCGCAGAGGTCGTTACAATGATAAGCAAAAAAACTTCTTCCTTGTTACCTGAAGGACTGACAAACGCGGCTCCTCCTTCGAATTGAGGTGGGTAGGGAGGCAGTGTAGCAGACTGCACGACCTCACCCTGCTGGCCTTCAGTCACTGCGCCTTCGTTGTCGGCTAGCTCTTTAAGCCGTTCCTCGGATGTTTGAGGATTCGGGCTCCCTTGCTCCAGCTCAGAAATTCCAATTCGTCTTTCCATGACAGGGTCGTTGAACGAACCACAAAGCAAGCGTGTTAAAATACAACCAGATAAAAAGGAGAACACCCCAATCGCAACTGATCTTTTTTTGCACCGATGCATAATTTTCCCTGAAGAAATACTCTTAATAGTCAATCCCGATCTTTTTCTGACTTCCCACGAGTTATAACACTGCATAAGTTATGCGTCGACAACAGAAGCTAACAGATTCGAGCCGGCTTTTTACTAGCTGTCACTGTATTTAAGTTGGTCGTCCGTCTGATATACATAACATGACCACCCCACGTTCACTTTGCCGTTCGCTTTTCCCTTTATCGTTCGATTTCTCTTCCAAGCAATAGGCTAATTGCATGAAATCGTCAGAACAAAAGGGAAAATTTTCAAATTAAGCAAAAAGCAACCGTTTACATTCAGTCGGCTAAAAGGCGGGCGGACGCACCGATCGTCTTTGTTTATAGTTACTTTGGGAACATAACCGTACTTGCCAAGAATGCATTCAAACGCTGTCATACTTTAATTTTGCATTTTGAAAGGGTCATGGGTTACTGAATTCAGCGCAAATGGAAAAATGGAAACAGAAAATACACAATAAACACAAGGGAAATAGTGCGTTTGCGCGAAATAAAGGATCAAACTCAGTCGACCTAGAACTTGTTGCATGCTGCGCATGGCCTGAATCAATGACGATTATGAAGAAGTTGTCAATCGACTATCGAAATATGTAATTTCCGACGTTTGAGGGACGAATTAGTCGGAAATTGTTATTCTGACGGCATGTTCGAGAGACTCGCGCTGCATCTCGGGTTGCTTAAGGACTATTTAACGTTTTTAGCGGGAGATCTAAGTCATTCTAGGTCGATCAGTCGGAGTGTTCAGCATCGTTGCGCGCAACACGTCGCGTCTGTTCAGTTGACCACCCTGTTGCGACATTTTGCGTGGCTGTTGCGTCATGTTTGAATTGGGTCAAACGTTTCATGCAATATCTTGCAATATTTCCATTGTTCTCGGGAATTTCGTATCAGGTTGCCTTTGTTTTGCTACCAATAGCAACATGTTGGGTTGACGCCTATGAAACTTATCATAAGTTCCCTCAGAATTAATGTTACTAAAACCATAGTTTTTTTTTGTCTCCTCTTAATTCATCCGACTGTGGATAGAAAAACCGAGAATCGTTGCAACATGCTGTGGTGTTTGACCGCCCACGTGCACGTTGTCAATACGTTGCAACAGCGCCCAGTAATGTTGCATGGCGTTGCGAAAAATCTTTCGTCTGTTGACCGCCGTCTCTATCGAGACTACGACGTCCAAACCGCAGATTAGCTGTAATCAGTGATTAACTTGAAATCTGTTTAAACGGTCCAAAACGTTTGCTTAAGAAGAGAGTGCGATTTGGACAATTCCCACGAGCAAGTCACTTGATAAACTAATTCTAAGGAGTCATTTTCGAAAACCAAAGTAATCATTAGCCGAACACAAACCAACAGTTTACTAGCCAATAAGAAAAACGGTAAAGACAGCCCGGCGCTAAGCTCGGAAAACCAGAGCGGCTTTAAGACTGCGTTTACACGAACGCAGTTTCACATCGATACGGTTTCACCACTTCGAAAGCGCATCGAAATCGTGTAAACGGAAGGCGTAACCGAATCGAAAACGATACGGTTACAAATGAAACCGCGTTCGTGTAAACGCCGCCTTGAAGGGGCTGTTTACATGGAGGGAGGAAGATCCTAACATCAAGCTAGGAAGATTCTAGAAAGCGAAACAATTTTCCGTTTGGTTTACAAACAGAAATTTCGGTTGCAGTTATGGTTCATATTTGGTAAAACGAAGCGGCCGAAAGGACGGAAGCCGCCCTGTTTGTTTTTTATCCCTAGTGCTAGGATGTTCCTAGTGAATGCAGTTTACATGGTGTTAAGATCTTGCAAGTGCTAGGATCTTCCAGCTAGGAAGATCCTAGCGCTAGGGCCAAGTAAAACTTTTTGCACGTACGGTGTAAACTGAATACAGAAAACATATGGCGCTAGGATGTTCCGCCTCCTAGGATCGTCCTAGTCACCGTCCATGTAAACAGCCCCTATTTTCCCTTAGTAGGAGCGGGGTGAATAGGGGTGTGCAAATCCGCCGATCTGTTAGGATTTAACAACGAAATCCGTCGATCCGTTAAAAGAAGTCCTTAAATCCGAATCCGCTCAATATTTGCATTTTTCATTTGAGAGATCTGCGATCCGAACGAGATTGGTGAGATCCGCAATCCGAACTTTATTACAGGCAAAATCCATAATCCGGGCCAGAAAGAAGGGTGAAAACTGCAATCCGCTGGAGTTGCAGGATCCGAAAATCCCTTAAAATTTCGCTCTGAATCCGAAATCCGGGCAAAAATATTTCCAAAATCCGCCGATCCGTTGGCCTATTCACCCCCCTCTAGTAGCATCTGATTGGTTGAAAAGTTCGCGAGAGTTTTTTTTATTCAGTCAGAGCAAACCCAAGCCAAAATTAAAACCAAGGCAACCATGTAATTACTTTCGACATTCAACTGAAAATTGCTCCATATGGCGGTACGCTAAAAGATTGAAATTAAACGCATCCCAAGTTGAGCGACGAGTAAACCGTACGTACTCACAACATGTGGCAAAAAGTATCTCAGTGATGAACATTTTCAAGATGAACATCCGTCGCCGTCTAGATCTATTTCCATCTCTTGTCTTCCTTTGTTTCCCGTGAACTATCTGTGGGAGTTTTCCCGCCGGATGTTTTTTTTTGTTTGTTTTGTTTTTTTTTTGCCGCGGTCTGATAATTTTCGTCAGGCGTTTCATGCCTAGAAAAGGTGTTTGTAAACAAACAGCACCCTAAGCGTGGATCAAAAAACATCGTTAGACGACAGTTTAACAGACACCCTATGCCTGTTGAATCATGCTTGTCAGAAGAAATGTTCGAATCTTGTTTTATGCTGCCTATATTAGCGAAAAAAGATGTTTTTATCAAGGACACTGAACTCCATCGACTTAACTACTACCGTAATGCATGATTGATCGGCTCCGCCGCTGAACAGCTGCGGTTTCACTGGAGCGAGAGAGAAAATATGCAAGGCACCTGAAAAGGCAGGCCCAGTTTAATGATAACACTTGTTTGTTTACACCACACAGCTTGGAGAGAATCCAGCAATTTTTCCGTGATTGAGAAGGACTGACATTCGCTGAGTGCTTCATTGAAAAACCCTCTCTCGCAATTTCAATGTTGTTGCGACATGCGACAAAACTTGTTCAAACGTTGCGAGGCAAGTTGCTCAACTGGTGTTACACCGGGCAACTTGTCCTACTCTTTACTCTCCATGATAACAAAGGAACATTTTCATTCACGGATGCAACAAAACGTTGCGAGACAGATTGTGGGAAAGCTGCTAGTTACGCTGCGCATTGCTTGCAAAATTCGTCCCAGTACCGCGAGACGCGTTGCGCCCGAAAGTAGAACTGAAACAGACTTTACAGCTTCGCAGCGACTCAGTGCGGCAAATACTAAATGTTGAGAAGTTTTTTGTGTCGCAGGGTATGTTGTTACAATGGGCAATTTTTCGTGCAACTCGTGTCTCAACGTTTGCTAGAAAATTTCCCAATGTATCATAGCTGCCGGCAAGTTCTTGTATAAATGGCGGGTAAATTTGGCGATCGCCTGCAGTTGCCTCCTGGATTAATGCCAGCATTTTACTTTAACAAGACAAAAATGAATAGTACTAGAATCAAATTCCCGACCAACAACAATCACTGCCCTCTCTTATGGACATTTGAACCGAATAGTCATTTGCCAAACTCATATGCCAATCTGAGCTGAAGGAAACTTATGACCTATTTTGGTAACTCTCGGCCTATCACTCAACCGGTACGGGCCATCCTCGATTTCCTAATTCCTTTTCTTTTCGGAAAGGCCATGCATTTGCTTCTCAGGAAAAGATTCCTTTTACGGATCTTTCTCGCTTTCCTTTCATGAATAAATAAGGAGAATTGCTATCTCCCAGGAAACCGAAAAATTAGCGAGTATCGCGGCCGGGGATATTCTTAGGACCACAGCTACACCTGCTAGGCGCTAGTGCGTCATTCGTTTTGATATAGTATTAAAAGTGAATTACCCCGGTTACAACTTGCGTAAGAACACTAATTGGACTAAATATAAATAAAATCCCTATCAAGTGAGACTTGGCTTCGTGAAAGCAAGAAATGTCATAACAAAGTTCTTAAAATATTCCAGTAACAGAGAGAAAAGGCTAAGGTCAAAGTTATCGGGCCTATCTTTCAGATTCCAATAAAGGCGTTGCAAGTCACAGAATAACAAAACTCGGCTCGTTTTGTAGTCATTGACGCGAAACTGAAAAAAAAATTTCTCAGTGCTATAAGTCCCCTGAAACAGTATTGCAGAATGCATATTCCTTCCGGTCCGATCCGACTGGCATTTACGCAAACGTAAATATTTGTTTGCTTCAATGACAGATTTGCTAGAAAAAAATACCAACATGATTCCGAACCAACTCCGAGCAAATCATTATGAATAACAAAAAAATAAAATTAAAATAGTTTGTAAGAGTAAAAGGGTGAACTAAAAGCATTGAAGATAGGGCGCTGAATGAAAAACGAAATATTTTGAACTCCGGATGTTTCCCAGGATTATTTTAATCAATCGATATTGAATCGTGCGAAAAGCCCCGCTCGCTCGGGGCTCCGACTTAAGCACTTTTCAAATAGTTTGAATGGGAGGTTCTTTTTTTTTTTTTTTTTTAACTGATAAAATATTTCAGCAATTTGCAGGGGTTTCTCCATCGTCGCTTCATTTTCAGTCCACTTATTTCGGTCATTTGTCCATTTTAGTTGTCCTATTTCTGAATTGTAGATGCGTACGTGCTGCCGCATAATTAATTTGAACTCGAACATCGACCTGTCAATTCTAGAAAGAAGTATCCTAGCAACTACCAATCAGTGATGAAGTTCTTAAAATATTCACCAATCAGGAGACTCTATTCATTATTCGATGGAGAATAATAATTAGACGCCCATAGTTGTGGGTCGTTGTCGAAACTTTTCTGTCGTACGCACAACAGATTTCACGGAAAACGTAAATTCGAACGAGCTTAAAATGGCCCCGTCAGAAGTTTGCCATACTCCAAACATGTCTGGAAATAGGAGAATGAAAAACCCGGAGCAAAAATACGCTTACGAGTTGGCTTGCGACTACATTTGCTACAACAAGCTTGGAAAGGAAGCTTTCAGAACCAACACGAAAGTGGCCGCCACTCTCCGCAGAATTGGCAGTGAAGTAGAAACTAGACACCAACTTTTACTGAAAAACATGTGTGATAAACTCGACATAAGGGCTACTACGGCGCAAGTTACGTTTAGAACTGTAGCAGATGAAATATTCTGCACCGGAATAAACTGGGGCCGTATCGTAGTTCTCTTCTGCTTCGCGGCTGAAGTGTCCGTCTTCTGCAGTAAACACGAGATTGACGTTGTTGATGATGTTGTGAGATGGCTTTCAGAGTATCTGAGCGAGAAAACCTTAGCAGACTGGATAAAGAAATCAGGAGGATGGGTTAGCATATACATTTTTTGTTTAATTTAGACGCGTAATTTTACGTTATGGGTGAAGTCGACAAACTGTTTATCGGAGCTGACCGCAGAAACAGACTTGAGTTAGCCAAGCGTATGCGTTTGTCGTTGCGATGGGCAAAAGTAGGCCGTGAGAAATGTTTTGGTACCTAAAGGCGGTAAGACGCGGTTGTAAAATTTGGTTTTCCCACGGGAAGTAGTAAGAGCGCAAGCCTTTGAAGTGAAAAACTTGAATTATTTATGACCTCAGCTGGTTTGCGCACCACCCGGTGTTGGGATTATTTATGGTTTTATTCATTTTTGGAACAGCTCAGAAAAAGCAAGTTGTAAAAAATCGGATGTTAGAAGAGACGACACTGTTTTTTTTACCATTCACAAATCCATTTTTTAGCGCGTAGGCAGACTACGTGAAGATATTTAATCGAATGGTTTGAATATTCATATTTGCACTCCATTTACCCCATTTGGTAGTAGATTCTTGAAGCGATAAGCATACGATTTGAAGTCGAAAGAAGATTACCGATAGCAGCCCTCCATTTGCGTGTTTCTGTCCTTCATTGAGGAAGGCGTAGTATTTAAAGGTCCGACTGTTCGCATGACTAACAGATCACGTGGCAGTGACCTTTCCGGCTAGTGGCTCCAAGCACGATTTTGGGTGCATTTCTTTAGCCTTCGTTGTTTACCCGTTTGATCGCCGGTGTAGTCTACCTTTTTTTTTTTTTTTCCGTTGTTTCCAGACAATGGGTCTAGCATCTTCCTAATATCGCAATATGTATAGCATTTTGTCGCCCAAAATGGTTATATCCGTTAGGTTTTTAAGTGTTTCCATTCTTGGCATTCCTTCTTGAAGTTCGTTTTCGGTATTGGTCTGTTTGCGGTATGCAAATTCACATGTTTCCTGGTAGTACACACTATTTCACCTCGTTCCACGCTATTGTTGAAGCGTAAAGAGTATAACTATGCTTAATGTGCTCCAACATTAGAACAGATTCCAAAGTTTTTGTTTATATTGGTAAACTTCAGTCAAGAACTAATGTGAATAGATTAAGCTTGGATGGGAAACTTTTGCCCACCCAGTCAGCATGACATCCAAAGGTGATATAGTTAATACTGAAGGCCTTTTGAACTTTTGGGAAAAGAAGTGACTCGTCTAAGCTTGTCTGTTAGGACAATGTATGGTATCCATTCAATTATGTGAAACCTACTTCTCTTTGTTAACAGCTATTTCCCATTGTTTGTCTGCAGGAAGCCTTCTCAGAGCAGTTCAAAGATGTTCAAGATGAGCGAGAGAAGTTTTGGTGGAACAGTATTTTGTATACTACTCTTGGATTAGGCACACTTGCTGCCATGCTTTATGTAAAGAGCTAGTGCCAGTGAAAGTAGATCCTGTTTTTAACTGGACCAGTCCGGCCAGTGAAGGCTGTCTGTTAAAGGGGGTTTAGATAATGATGAATAGCACTCCATAGTGCTTGATTGCAGAATTTGACAGATGTGACCCAACTTTGCCAACAGTGTGTTGCGAATAGAATCAGCAGCAGGAAAGAGAAAAACAAGTTTCCATATGGTCATCCTTGACACTGGGCTTTCTGTTGCTGCAGGTTCCAGTGGAAAGGTGCAAGTCAGAGCTCAAACGTGTTAAAGAAAAAAGCCATAACAGGGGTTAGATTTCATGATCAACCTGCCACAAGTGAAAAGAAACATTTCCTAGACTTGTTTAAAAGGAACAAAAAGAACCAAGATTAGATGACATCATCAGAGAATATTAGTTGGCATTTTGTATAGACTTAATTAAGGCTAACAACACTAATGAATCATTAAGTGGCCAATGGGCCGAAATGAACAGTTATGTGAATATCCAGTTTAGGTGTGCATTTTTACATTGAAATTCTAACCAGAGTATTTATTTATCTACTAATGTCCATGAACATAAATTTAGTTAAACAAATATACAGTATGTGAGACGTGTGATTTTACCTTTTATCTCAAAGATAAAATAAACGTATCCATTTTAATGGAATAATACCCATATATGATGTCGTGGTTCGTTTCTTTGCGAAATAGCGATGGCTACATTTTCAAGACAGGGAGCTGAGAATTCAAAACACTGTTAAAAAAAACAGCTTTGACTTGTTTTCACTAAGTCCTAAGGTAGCACATTCCTCCGTTGGGACAGAAAACAATAGCTGCGATTACAGTTATATTTTGCTTTGTCTTATGCATTCCGTTGCTAACAATTTGTCCAAGTACAATGGTCGTCATTTCAGTCTCCAGCTGAGTGGTTGATTCACTTCAAAGGACACACTTCAGCCTCTCCTTCTTTCAAGTGACTCTGCATTCCTTGCTTCATATTGTTTGGCAGTGTTGTGCTGTTTGTAAACAGTGATTTCACCCGGCAAATATGCGGATAGAGTTTTGGGGAGGGCGAATGTATGAATTCAGAAGTGCATGCTATTTGAGGACTAGCTGGGCTTAGAACGGAATTTCTTTTGTTCTGCAATAATCTACCTGTCTACTGAGAAGTTTCTGTTTGCGAGTTGACCGGAGCTATATTTACCTTCCCCCATTTCCCGAGGGAGCGGGGGAAAATGTGAATCTAAACTTCTAGCTGCAAGTTAAAGTTTGTTAGTTGAGGGAAAATGGGACTGATAACATGCAGGTAAAGGGGATCCATAAAACTTTAAAGCGGATGGTTTCTGTTTTCCGGTTTCTCCAGGCACGTGAGCTAATTGATCACGTGCGTGGTTGGTTCTGTGAACAAACTTTTACTCGCTGCGATTTGTTGGTACGATTCGTCGCCCCGATGGCATCGGAACTCGAATTGACACCCGATTTCCGGCCGATTCATGAAGTGAAAATCGACAATAGCGCAACAGATTTCTGAGGAGTCGGACCGACAATTTCGTAGAGGAGCCGCCACGTCAATCAAAGTCGGGTTATCGTTCGTGCATCAAATTGTCCGCTCCTCTGCTGTGCGGCCGACCATCGTAGCATGTAAACTGGCCTGTAGCGAAGTTTGTGAAAAGTCGAGCAACAACAGTTAACTGGGACAGGGTAGGATTCACCACAGATAAATTCAAATAGCATTGAAGGTCATTGCAAGTGTCTCTTCTCTTCAGCGCATGGCAAGCAGTGTTGAGAGAAGGGGATTGTCCGATTGATCACGCACGGTCACGTTGTCACGCGTTCGACTCGCGTGAAATCCTCGCAATTTCCCGGGAAACCGACCACAACAATTGCGAGCTGAAGACTTGAAATCTTTCAGTTCTACGTCAAGAAACAGTAAATTACTAAATTACTACCGCGAATAGTCATCGTCTACAAACGTGATGAATTATTGACTCTTCGACAAGACCTGACGTCATATTCAGCCCACGCAGAGGGCAAGTGACATAAGACCGTCAACTATTTGGCAGTTTTTCCGTTTTGTTGGTTCATTTAAAAATGAGGCTATGCCTCAAAAATGAGGCTGTGCCTCTACCTGTACAGAACAGTTCACTTCGTGATGGCACGTAAATGTGGTGTGTTTGTAAACATATGTCGTGATCATAAACAAACAAACAACTCATCAACAGGAAGAGACTTGCTTGAGAATGAAAATACAGGATTGATATCTTATCAAAATTTTTCACTGCAAGGTGTGGCTTGTTTTTCTGCAATTAAGTTTCCGAGATCCATTCAGGTCGTATTAACCTTTGGACTTGATAAATCACGCCACATTCAAATTGCCGATTTTGTTTCAAACTTTCGACTCTGTCGGAAGCGAATTCCGCATTACAGTAGACAAATCTTATCAATGTAACCACTTCAGGTCATTTATGTAGAACCCATGTAAAACCTATAACGTATTGTTTGCATGCCACACCACTTTTCAGAGCTGAAAGATAAATAAATAACTAAATGCTTAAATTGACGTTTCCACTTGAGGGCTTTTTAGGGACATGTACATTGAGCGAAACAATACTAATCGTGCGGCGGGACAGTGTTAAAATAAGAATCCCAGCAGGTGCCAGGTAGACCATTTGGCTATTTACGGGATCAGCCGAGGAGTTACGACGGGGGCTACACCCAAATTTGAATGAAATTTTAAGAGGTTTAGAGAAGGAAACTACCTCCTCCCAAATATAACCAAAATCTGATCCAAAAATTTACAAAATCGACACCGCAAAACATCGATTCGTGTTTTGAGCAGATGGTTTTGGCATTGCTTGAAACACGAACGAGGTATTTGCATTAAACGCATTTTAAGTTGCGGAGATTAAAAATGGCTTTCCTATTTAGCCCCGCCTTAAACCGGGAACTTGAGCTCGGGACGTGCGTGGCGGACAATTACAAGTTCCATCTTGGATTTCTTGAAAAAGTTCGTCTTAAGGCGGGGGTAAACCTGAAAGCCGTTTTTCCGTCATTTAAAATGGGTTTAATGCAAACGTCTCATTTGGGTTTCAAGCAATGCTTGCACTCATACAAATCATTATTGCACTCATGCAAATCATTATTTTATTCCCCAGACCCTCAAAGTCATATTTCTTGTTTGAAATTGAATTTTAAAATATATGTATATATCGAAATCTATTCAGGGCAGTAGCTACGAGTTACATCTCGAATCAGTCTATGGAATGCAAAACACTACGCTGTACTTTTAACGACGGCGTTTTTCCTCATTGGCCCTCATCGAACTACACTTCAGAATTCGATTTCTGACAAAGTTATGGTAGTCCTGTGACTCAAAGTCCAACTATATGGAATAGATAATTGTTTCAACTCGATGCGAGTCTCAGTGGATGAAATGTTGGCATGCATGAAACCTCTGAAATAGGACTATTTACGAAGGTACTATTTCTCTGTTAAATCCGTCGTATATTGTTCAAAAAAATTGATTTTATCAGCGGTGTAATGACACACAAACGTTGTGCACTACTTTCACAACGGCGTTACCCCTCATTTGGCTACACTTGCGGAAGTTAAGAATGCCATTTCCAAGAAAGTCAATGGGAGCGATTTCAGAATACCCGTTCACTTATTTGCATATTGCCTTCTTCCCTTTAAGAACGAAACATAGATAACAATACGTCCTATTCAAATGCTGATAGGTGAAGGGGTATTCTCCAACCTAGCCAGTCATTGTATATTAATAGTGATTCAGAGTCTACCTAGCCTTATGAAGTAATGAATAATTCAGTGTTTGAACTTCATCCGAGTTTATCGGTGGATGAAATTGTTGGTATGAAACCGCTAAAAGGATATCCATGGACAGAGGCAGTCTTTCTCTGTTACATTGACTCTGTAGTGCAATGAGAAACTTTAACAAGGGCGTTACCCCGACCTCAGCGAGCTACACTGGCGGAAGTTAACAACGCCATTTCTGAGAAAGTCAGAATGTATAAATAATCGTATGACTCAGGTTGTTTACAATTTACAAGGGAAAACCTGTTGAAATGGGTGCATGTTTCATTCAAATGGCAAACAAACACGCCCGAATGGGAAAGTCCGTTTGGATCGGCCTGTTCCCTTTGTAAAATGCGCCAAAAATTTACCTAGAAAGTCTGGAACTTAAATAAACTCGTTGGGAAACCGGAAATTTTCTGGTTTGGCACATCATAGCGGTCTTAGACCTTTTCACGGTTAATGACGCCATATATATTGGTCAGCAAACATTAACGCTGCTAAAATTACATTGAATGTACGGGATTTTAGCCGACTTCGAACCGATGGAACGTAACGCCGGTACAGAGAGGTGGATTTCCAACATTTGTCGTTGTTGCTGCGAGCCTTAGCACCCTTGTCTTCCCTTGAAGCTAAAGAATTCAATCATTCCATATCCAGCAATCTTTCAGTGTTGTACAAAAAAAATCCGCTTTTATTGCCAACTGGAAATTTCCCTTCAGAGTGGGTTATTGTGATCATTATTAGTATTATAATTTGATGACTCCCTTCGCAGCACTTCATTTGCTATTAGTAATTTTATTGATATGTTTCATTTAACGGAAGATTAGGCCAGTAATGGAGGCATGACGTCCGTAAAGTGGAATTTAATTTCGGGGCAATTTGCATAATCTTGATTAGAAGGATTTGTATGAAATCTGTAGTTCGAGTAACTGCTGAATACCCTGCCACTATTCGCCGTTTTCACAGCCCGCCATTTTGAGTCTCGAGAGACTGACAACTTTTGTTTTTTCCCGTCGAAACTCGATCCCAGTCTCATCAATTCGAGGCTTGCCGTACGAGATTTATTGTTCCTTGCCAAAATGGCTGCCGCTTGGAAAAAGCCGATTGTTAGCATTTGGCGGCGTTCAGTCTGAAGAACGAGTCAGAACACAATAGGCGCTATTCTTATTCAGTGACATGCAAATAAGTGGCGGGGTATTCAGCTGTTAAAGCTCTCTTTATACTTCATAATAATTTCAATACAAAAGACATTTTCGCTACCACGATACTTCTTCCGTAGCGGAGTTTACGGAGGTTCAAAGTCGGCCAAAATGTCAAACATTCAATGTAATTTTAGCCGTGTTTGCCTCCCGCAACCAATGTGGCGTCATTCGTGAAAAGGTCTATTGTTTTCTGAACCAATCCCTGAGCAGTGGAAATAGCTGCGTCAGCTGACCTCAACCGCTTTACCGGTGCCATTATTGTTTAATAGAACTGGAGGAAGCGGTCATTTTCAAGAGAGTTTACAGATCCGGAACTAGTTTCCGAGAAATAGAGCCAGAACGCTTTGCCGGAAGGGTTAGAGAAGACAAACGGCAAAACAACCCAAACAAACGTGGCTTTGATAAAATGAAAGCCTTATAAACAGGGACAATCTATTTGCTTTCGTAAAGAGTGACTGTGAGAGAGGGCTGCACGCGGAAATCCAACCTCGTTCCCAGGGTCTCTCTTCTTCACGGGAAGAAGAGAGACCCTGGGAACGAGGTTGGCGGAAATCTTTCATTTCCGGCATGACACGGTTCTCCTTTTTCTCCGTTTTGCAATCATTTTGACCATTTTTGGCGAAATATGAGGCAAGTTGGGATCTCTGTCAATGGTTCAGGATGACTGACATTTTTTATTGAGACACTTTGGCACCCCGGTTGTTTGATATGATTTTCGTCCTTTTTTTCACCAATCCCCTATTTGGACATACTGATTCCTGACCACCCACTACGAGAGAACATAGTAGAAGAGAACGACGCTAATTGACAGCATGATCTGGCGCTGCCTGCTGTTTGCCTTGTCCATCTTGTTGAAAGATGACAAAGAAAGGCTTAGAGTGGGCAGGCAGAATGCAGCTGGCCGCCAACCCACGAAATTGCCCGTTGTTTCCCTTTCAGCATGTTTCAGCGCTGAGTCGTCAAAACATATGACCGGCCACTGCTCAGCTATGTCGAACTCTTGACATTTTAATGAGGTGGCTTATCTCCGAGCCACAAACTTCAATGTTAAACAGAGACGGTCAATTAGCAATTTTCACTCGTAGGGCAAAAAAAAAAAAAGAAAAGAAATTTGCCGAAATGGTTTACCAATGATTTCATCGCTTGTGCAGCTTTCTTGTCAGGCTAAGGACGTGACCAATCAGAATTTGAAAGAAGTCTGACGTCATGCGTTTAAGTCAACCGCGCTAAATAGCCCAGAACATCCACGTTTCTTCATTGCTGTCACAACGGTTACGTGCAGGGGAAAAAAAACTGGCACGGGAATGCTGACTTAACACCTAAAACGTGCGATCTTTCAGAAAAAAATACATACTATAGCTATACCTAGATTTTGTTTTTCTCTTTCTGCTTTCATACTATTCATGTCTTATTAATTTAGTTGTTTATCATGTGCATAGTAAAATGGACGCCATTTCTTGACTCCCAATATGTAAAGATGTGCTGTTACGATGGTCTTTTTATGTCAGTCTTAGCCAATTCTTATCTTCGTCAACTTGACGCTTCAGATGTTCATGCTAGGAGCCTAAGAACCTCCAACTGATTCGAGTATTAATGAAATAATTATGTATGTATGTAGAACGTGTCTTAGCAGAAGAGTAAACTGAAAAGAAATTTAGAGGGATCCTGGTTCGGCGCATGCGCATTCCTGATCACGGCACTTGTCATTCAAGTCTTTAAGACAATACACACTACTTGTATAATGGGCGTTCCTGTTCTGAATCTTTCACATTTTTTTTTTTTACATCATTATGTTGCCACGTAGTAAATACATCGAATCACAATTTCAAGTTCAAATCGACGAGGCAAGGGAGCCCACCTTTAACTATGAATTAAAATACTGTCGTCAGCAAGACAATTGAACTTAGCTTATTCACGTCATAAAAGATGATCATTAATTAGGATAACAGTTGATATAAGGCTAAACGCTAAAAAAAAAAAAAACAAGAGCAAAGTAAAACAAAACAAAGAGAAGAAGCGGAAAAGCACACACAAGCACAGTAAGAGAATTAAGGCGGTCATAACCCTTGCTCTTAACGTAGCTGACTAACATAGCCTGTAGTCTCAAACTCTATTTAATTTCACTATTTGTTGCGGTTTGAAAGTTTATCATGTAACGACGTCAAATGAGCAGTATCTCATTTGTCGGAAAGATTGATGAATCTTAATTGGTAAATAAGTTCCACATATGCTCCGACTTCCCTTTGTTAGAACAAGGGTTTCTGACAGCCTCGTGGGTTTTATGAAATAGGAGCTTGGATTGAGTCAGGGGTTATTTAAAAATCAAACGCATTTCAATTTCAATGGAAAGTAGAGACACGAAGACACATACGGATCAGTATATAAACATAACTTTCCGGTAATTTGGGAGCATGTGTCAGTATCAAATTACCCTACACTGGTTCCCTAGTT
Organism: Astreopora myriophthalma; assembly: GCA_014634185.1. Classification (NCBI taxonomy): domain Eukaryota; kingdom Metazoa; phylum Cnidaria; class Anthozoa; order Scleractinia; family Acroporidae; genus Astreopora; species Astreopora myriophthalma. The sequence continues at coordinate 205,520 of BLFK01000980.1, read as the reverse complement.
TCCGAATTGCCTCTACTGAATCGCGCTCTCTGTTTTTCTCTGAAAAGTAAGGTGCAGTTCATCACAAAAGCTGGCTGTTCATTGACAAAGTTATGTAGGGACGCGAGAGAAACGTATTGAAATTAGTGAAAAAATGTTCAAATGGGCGCTGTCCGCAATTTTTACCGATAATTGTAACACATCAGAGACGAGGAGAAGTAACCACGGCTTTATAGCTTTTAACTATAGTTAATTTTAGGTATTTTTGGTTAGTGTGTTTCTTTTTCGTACTGACTATTTTTAGAATCTAGTTTTTTACAATAAACAAATCAATGAGCGCGCTCTTATTGGTCGATCAGCTGTAGTTTATTGTGGCAGTAACGCCACAAAAATTTCGCGCGTTTGTGAATCGTTAGGTAAAAGCAATAGACCACACATTTATGTGGTTTATACTGGGCATGAGAAACAAACTGGGATGTTGGAAGAACACTCGAAGAATTCGTACATCTCGAGCTGCACCCGCGAGGTTTATGAACCTATAAACCATAGATGGGTGGTCCATTGCTTAAATATCATATCATATTATCTTACACTTATGTTACATATTTTATCATGATGCATTACTGTGTGTATATGTTTATTTGTTACGGCCTCTAACGATATCAATTTTCACTGTTTGAATAGTGAAAGAGTTATCCATCTATAACGATACGAAAGATGTCAAACCAGAAATGCCACTTTTCAGTTTCAATTTCCGAGTGGGGACGCACCTCTCCATGCAAATATTACTTCGAAAAAGGCCGCGGGGGAATAAGGCGGGGGTACACCCGAATTTGAATGAAATTTTGAGAAGTTTAAAGAAGGGATAAAAGGAGGAAAAACAACATGGACAGTTTTCCTCCCACCCAAGAGCAGGTTGGTAGGGAATCGGACTGTTTGGGTGTGCATAAACTAATTTTAAACTTCAAAGTCTAATTTTTAAACTACATTAAATCTTCATTATTTCTTATTTCTCTAAATTTTACTTCTCTTTTGAGAAAAACTCCCTCCTCCCAAATATCCCCAAAACACGATCATCCAAAAATTTAAGAAACACCGCAAAACCGTCATTGATTCGTTTTTTTACGATAACTGCAGAAATTCACGCGCGCTCATTGGCTAATTTTTATGGTCAATATGCGGACAGACACATGAATTTGAAATTCATGCGACGCGTCAGCGGGCGAGCGCGCGCAATTCGACAATTTATTATCGTAAAAAACAAATTGATGTCAGTTTTTTATGCGTCTGTCCTGTTATTGATCATGAATTTCGTCATAACATTGTCAAAGTAGTCGCGGATCCACTCGGCTACCGCCTCGTGGATCCACAGCTACTTTGACAATGTGATGACGAAATTCATGATCAATAACAGGACAGACGCATAAAAAACTGACGTCAATTTGTTAACTTGAACATAGGGTTTTGGCATTGCTTGGAACGTAGCCTGCGAGCAAGCTACACCGCACGAGAGAGCTTGCTCGCAGGCTACTTGAAACGCGAACTAGGTATTTGCATTAAACCCATTTAAACAACGGAGAAACGGCTTTCAGGTTTACACCCGCCTTAAGCCAATGACATTAAAAAAAAAGATCCCTTTGGTTTCAAAGCTTTATCTGGCCCTTAAACGAGTATTTAATCGTATTTTAAACCAATTCTCGGGCGCTGTTTTTGTGGCTATGGCAACAGTATGCTTCCACAGTGTAAGTTTGCATATCCGCATTTTCAAAAAATGATCAAATGACAAAAGAAATGCCACAGTCTTCTATTAACTATGCACTGATTCACGGACGGGTGATTCGAAGACGAATGTGTTTTGTTTGGTTTCACGGTTTGTTTGTTTGCTTGTTTGTTTGTCGTTGTTTTTTGCTACTGCTTGAAAGTGGTTATCCTCGCAAACAAGCAAACAAGTCCATATGTAATCCACGTTCTTGGCATTTTTGAGACAATTTAGCCGCCGGAGCGCAGCGCTCAACAATCTCCTTCCCAGAGGCTGTGATCCCTTTGATCAGCACCAGGGATCATTAACGACTCATTTAATGCACTGCTGTCCGTTCTCGAGACAGTAAGTACACGAACGCAAAGCAGGTTCGATAACTCTGTGACCTTGTTTCTTACACAATTCACAGACTACACCTAACTGAGTCACGGATACGCCACGGCCGTAGCGGTTTGCTGGTACACTGTTGGTTGTGGGCGTATCACTGTCTTTCAGATGGATAAGGCAAATACTTTAAGTGTTTCTTAAAGTTTCTGAAGCAGCTGTTCGACAACAACATGTTGGAGCGTTTTAGCAAGCCATGCATATATGTTGGATGACGTCGATCCAACACTTTTGTCAAAGCCACCTGATAACGCGAAATTACCAAATTCAAGAACTCGAACCCAAAACAAAATCTTTCACGACTCTCCTCGAGCTTCGAGTTTCAACTTCTTTCCACGAGAGAGCCCCGTTTTATCCTAACGTTTAACGCACCGCAGGGGCGTACCCAGCGTTTTTGCATAAAATGGTTCGGTGGTCGAGACTGACAATCGAGCGCCAGCGCTCCTCGTTGGGGCGGGACCTGGTGGGAGCCTGGTCTCCCAGAAGAGTTTTGTATTGCAGGTCCTCAGAAATGGAAGTCCGTGATTCTGAGCACAAATTTCCAATAGTCTAAGTGCCAAAGGTAGATAGCATTTTCTGAGAGGGGATTACAAGTTTCGCTTTTTGAAGCGGTGATGGTAAAATTAATATTGGTAAGACGATAGTTTGATGATGTTTTTCAATTAGTGACACAAGCGGTTCGGAATAAAGAATAACTCCGAATGCTCCATAACCTTCTGGTTAAATCTCATCCCTTAGAATTTCGAAAGAATAAGCGATTGGTATATCCTCTTGAAATTAAAGCCAATGTTGTAGCCCAAAGGAGGGGGGGGGGGGTCCGGAATCCCTGGAACCCTTCCCTGGCTACGCCCCTGCACAATGGAAATTATTTATCGCAGCCGGATTTGATTATTCATGAACCGTTTTGGTGGTTTTGGAATCTACCAGAGCGTCCGTTGCTCGCTCCGCTGGATAGAGATAACGTAGGCTCTGGGTTTGGGAGGCGGGGAAGTTGGACAGGAACGAAAATAATTCTTACAACTATCAACAGTGAAAGAAAAGTCTTGCGCAGAGGCAGGAGCTCATTTATGGACTCGTGACAGGGGAAATCGCTTAGTCCCCAACCCGCAGAAACACAAACACACACACCTTGAAAACTACATGGCCCATCCCTTTTTTAAATGGCCCCCGTTTATTTTTTCCCTCCTTTCCACGGGCCCGAAGAGCAATTTGTTTTTTAATGCCGGCCGTCTATCCGGAAACTAGTCTGTTTCTTGGACTAAAAGTCTTCCTCTTCAAGCTACGGGGGAAATTATGGCTCCCGAAATTCGACTGAAAAGTTTCAAAATTTATGGGCTCCTGTCTCTACGCATTCCCCTCAACATATTCCACTCGTGATGTTCCCCGGACCCTTAACCAGTGTTCCTCTCGAACGAGCGGCCGCCGATATAGGCCACTTAATTAAGTAGTCATTCTCGGTAACCAGAAGGTAATTTTGTCGCGACTTAACAAAAGGAACATCACAGCTGTTACAGTACTTATTCGGTGGAGTCATACTTTGTAACTTCCGCGATTTCGTACCTTTATCCGTTTCCTTGAAAAATCGCACTGCTCTCCAATCCACTGTCTTCCAATCCTTCCAATGAACCAGATGGAGCCACGAGAGCAAAATGATCGATTTACTCCGTTTCGTACTTCAATAAACTTTTAGTCGAGACCCTGCGTTCAATGCAGGTTTGCCACAGGCAGCAACTGAAACATAAAGGTTCCACCGAGACTGTGCAAAATTCCTGTTTTTAAATCGTTGTTACACGATGCAGCATCACTCGAGGGAAGATTTCCGCACAGCCCCCCACACGAATTAGACATGCATATTCCTTGCAAAACCCTATTCACGCTCGTTCTTTTTGGAAATGGGTTAGTAGGAATACGCATGTATAATTAATGCAGGGAGCTGTGTGGAAATCTTTCCTCATTCGCGATTAATGCGAAGTCTCTCGACTCCTTGGGAAAGAAGCGTTTTTTGGCAGCTTCTGCATGTACCTCAGCACCGGTGACGTAAAACAAAAGGAACAAAAGACAGAAAACAAAACAACTCGAAATAAAGTGAACAAAATACAATGCTTTGCTGTACGTGCAGAAAGACCCCGTTTTTTCCCGTATAGATCGCTTTCACAAGACGTCACGGCGGCCATATTGTTGTACCTAAACAAAGAAACGGCGGCCATTTTAGTGTACCTAAACAATATTTCCTTTTGTTTCTAGTAAATCAATATGGCCGCACGTCACGTGAGTGAAGCCCATCTATAGGCGGTTTGAACAGTTACGTCATCGCTGCAATGGTGGCTTGCAACCAATTTCAAGAGACAATGCTGAAATGTGCAAATGATGGTGGACGAACAAAAGCAGCTAATTAGAGATCAGTTGTTCTTGTTCACTAACATCATGATGGGGTAGGTGACGTAGAGTGCAAACCATTTCTGACCGATTTTACCTCGGGAAGATTCATCTCAGCAAACTTTCATGTTAAAGTGGCTGAAAACAAAGAAAAGGCTTTAACTTTTTCGCTACTTTTGATGCTTTGAAACGTTTCAGGCTCTCTGGGGAAATCTACCGATAAGAAGCCGAGATTTGGGAACTCCAAGAGTAGTGCGTGATTTGTTAATTAACCAAATGCAAGCGACGCGCTCGATCCTCATAAAACTTAAAATTAAAAAACATTATATAGCGCATAGCCCTGGTAGGCCAGTGCAGCCTTGATTGCACAGGAAAAGTGAACCCTTCCCCTCCCCTCCCCCCCCCAACCTCTCGGCATTTAACCAAGGAAATTTTTTTCTCCGTAAAATCGCAATAACAAAACATTATCCTTCGTTTTAGGATCTGATCACTATGATGTAGGTCGCGACGTTTGAACAGCGGTCCGCTGCAGCACGGCTCTACTAGCTGCTGCTGCTGCTGGTTGCTGTTGTTTTTTTTGACCGTGGGCATCCATGCCTCTACTATCACTGTTGTTCGATGCTGTTAGGGCGAAGTCTTACGTGTACCAGTGGGGACTCAACGGCATTCACACTGCTGATAAAACACGTATTCCCGAATTTCTTCCAGTCCCCCACGGTAAGCCATGAAACGAGGCTGGGTTGGACAAAATTCAAAATGGCGGGAAAATATTTGCCCCAGCCACTTTAAGTTTAGGGGCTGTTTACATCGAGGTAGGAAGATCCTAGCACTAGGAAGATCCTAGAAGGCGAAACAACTTTACGTTTGGTTTACATGCAGAAATTTCTGTATAAGGTGGAAGTGGAGAATGAAAGCAAGATGGCGGGCGAGAACAACAAAAATGTAATTTGGGTCCTTCTACTCTCCTTGCTAGCTTTAATATAAACTTCCTTTCAGCAGCAGCTGGTAGTGCTGTACAAATTGATTTTTCAATTGCAACAACAGCAAGCCATGATCATGCACTTAACGCATAGTGCTGCTGTTGCGAGACATTTTCATCTCTCGAGAAGGAGGAGCACACGTGGGCTTGGAGAGCGATTATGGCGAAAATCTGGAAGGACAGACGTGTGGTGGGAGAATCTCTACACCGGAAGATTACGAGAAGACGAATGGAAAAAGAATTTCCGAATGACTCGTACCGTATTCATGGCACTAGCTGATGAACTGCGTGACTATTTAGAACCAAGTGATGACTGTCCGAGAGCTGGTGATGTGCTTACGGTAGAAAAGCAGCTCGCTATGACAATATATTTTCTAAAAGATCAAGGTTCTCTTCGAATGACTGCTAATACGTTTGGTGTGGCAGTGTGTACTTTATCTGTTGTGTTGCGCAAGGTGTGTGCTTGTATTACTCGGGAATTAGGGCCAAAGTATATTTCATTACCAACAACAGAAGAAGAAATGCACCAACTTCGAAAGTCAATGGAAGATAAGTATGGTTTCCCGCAAGCGTTTGCCTGCATCGATGGGACACACATTCCCATAAAGCAACCTACTGAAAATGCCCATTATTTTTTTTCGTATAAGATGAAATACACCATAAATGTTCCGGGAGTTTGTCACTGTAGGGGTGTGTTCATTGATGTTGATGTGTGGTGGCCCGGTAGCCTTCATGATGCGAGAGTCTTTCCTCAATCACGTATCAACAGAATGTTACGTGAAGAAAATCTCCCTATGATGTACAAGAGACTTTTACCAGGTGATGATAAAGTCCCAGTGATTCTACTTGCCGACCCTGCATATCCTTTATTACCATACTGTATGAAAGAGTACTCCAGCCCCAGAAATAATGAAGAAGTGATATTTAACAATATGCTTCGCTCTGCTAGGAATACAATTGAATGTGCATATGGTAGGCTAAAGACAAGATGGCAGGTTTTAAACAAAAGGCTGGACATTGGACTGAAAGATGTGCCAAACATGGTGTATGCATGTTTTGTGTTACATAACATTTGTGAAATTAATGGAATGACTGTTGATGAAGAGGATGTTCAACGCCAAATTGCCAGAGACAGGGAAGCGCAACCTCTCACACTACCTGACAGGCTGTACAACTTCAATTCTGCTGAAGGTGTTCATGTAAGAAACATCATTACTCGGGTATTTGCAGAACACCTTCCTGACACACATTACTGAAGAGTGAAGACCAAATACATTACCCCAAGATGATTAAATTACAGACTTAAGTCATGGTAATCAACCCCTCCCCAATGAATGTTGCAGGAATTTCTGATGGACTTTCAAATCAGTGGGTGACAACATTCAAAAGGGGAGGGAGGGTCAGAAATGGTTTATATTCTTTGCATCGTGCTTAAGAAGTATTTTTCAGAGGAAATGACGATTTTCGTAAGAGTGTCTCAACCATTCTGAAAATGCTTGCAGCTGGTTTTTGGGAAGGGAAACCACACCCACAAAATTCCAATACACTGGAAGCCACAAAAAAAAAA
>BLFK01000980.1:173367-188992 GCA_014634185.1 Astreopora myriophthalma | reverse complement strand
CCAATGTCAAGGCCCACCCCATCCCAAGCAGTTTGTCACTAGTAGTCAAGAATATTATACAACCGCATGTAAACAGAGGCAGCTTGGAACAAAGCTTTTTGTCTAGGGAAACAACATCCATGCAGAGCTGGCCTCAAGTTCCCAAGGCTGGGGACTATGTAGTTCTTTACACTTATAAAAACAGTGAATCCAAACAAAATCTTCAACTTAAGCAAGAGAGGACTTTTTCTGTGTTTACATGGTCTCAGCTAAACATGAGGTGGGTTGGGAGAATTCTTGACAGTTATGCAAACCCTGGACTGCGTCTCGGGTTTGCATAACTGTCAAGAATTCTCCCAACCTCTATTGCTGACTGCGTCTCTGGTTTGCATAACTGTCAAGAATTCTCCCGACCTCTATTGCTTTTAATTAAAATATTTCTCAAACATAATTCGACAAATGAAGGAAAATGCTGTTTATTTACTTCTCAATTGAAACAGATTTTCTTGATACCTGGTCATTTCCAACCAGGCAATCAAAAAGCGCATCTGACAACAAATAACCAATCAAAATTCGTGTGATGTCACAACCGTGTTTACATACCCTCGGGTAAACACACCAATTGACCAATGAATTATTGCAGGGAGTCAACAATAAAGGAAATAATAACAGGAACAACAACAAGACTATCAATAACATTAACCATCATCATAATAATAACAACAACTATCAATAGCAATAATAATAATAATAATAATAATAGCAATAATAAATGTTGTGATTGGGTCATACATCCATCAAAACGTCATTTAAAATTGCTACAGTAGTTTACGTTTTTCAAAGTTTTTCTTGATTATTCCAGTTCATTCAACTTCTTCAAACTATGCAAAGTATCTAGGAACTGCATTGGGAGGAACAGTGTTCAAACTAAGAAATGCAGTCAAAATTCGCCATCATGTGCTCGCGTTTTCCTTAGAACTTGAAATTTAGCCATTTGACATTTTCCATTGGCAGAGAATGGGAAAGAAATGTACCAAACTTCGAACACACGTGCAGAGCCATTGTTTTGCTAATTGAAGTCTATTTTTTAGTGGTGTTGCCACCGACGTTGCTGTTGTAGATCTTAAAGTCCCTATCATCAGCCAATGCCAGTAAATTGTGAGCTTCAAATTCTTACCAGCTGATACCAGGTCACAATCTGCTTCTTTAAACAGTGATGACACAGGGGCATCCAGACGACGATCTGATGAAACCCAGTTACGTGAATTCTACAAAAGGAAAGAAAGGTTACAACAAGTTGAGTAAGACAAGCCAACTGTCCAAAGGGTTCGTACTCATTAGAACTTTTCAAATTCCATGACTTTCTATGACCTTTTCCAGGACTTTTTCCAGTTTTCCATGACCTAAAGCTAGCTGACACTTTTGAAAATTGTCAAAATGATCCTCGTTTTTGCATATTTCTCAACATAACTCGCCTGTATTTTATTTTGTCCTTGCTTCGACATCTGAATTAATTTTAATTACTGGTACCTACCACACATGACAATAATTTTCCATGACTTTCTATGACCAACAATTAAATTCCATGACCCATACAAACCCTGGCGCATCATCAGGAAGAGCATGCATCATGGAATTTATAGCTTTAATACTCTAACAAGAAAAATAGTCACTGCTGACTATTCCAAACAATTACTCCTGACCAGTGTTCTAGGGAGGGGTAACGGTGTCTATTTTAAAATGGATTGAAATCAAAAGCATCATGGAGGTTCATAGAAACATCAACAATGTTTTAGTAACTCATTTTGCACTGCCAGCCACTTTCCAAAGACCTTCATTCAAACATTATAAATTGAAGGTCAGTAAGCTTTGAGCTGCATGCCTATGTTGGTTTCTGTAAGGGGTTAAAAGTCAATTTCAGACAAGCAGTAGTAAGGCAGTAGTGAGGCTGTCTCAAAAGCAACGAAGGCCTTCGGGTGTTTTAACTATTTCATAGATAACACCATCAGTGTCAGTGATAAATTCCATTCACAACTGTGTCACTAAATGGAGGTTGGGTGCCTGAGACATCCAGGAGCTTCCGATATTGGCAGCCAGTTCCTAGAAGGAGACTGCTCCCAGGGTTGGTAAATCCTGGCAACCCAGCCATGACCCCTCATGCAGCATTGAAGACAGACACCCATCACACCGATAGAAAACAGTGGAAAGGGAGGGAGTGAAGAGGAAAAAACACTTTTAAAACGCTCCACTAAATGCTAAACAAAACACTCCAACAAACACTCCACAAAAATGCTAACTCTGCCCACCACAACGCAATGCATACGTCCTTCAACTCATAAAGACAAGAAATCATGGAGCACGTGCTAAATACAACAAACCACTGAACACACCTGGCACCTAGGCGCTCGGACTTGTTGTTAATTCTGTTAAATTGCACTTAACTGCATTTAATTTTGGTGTACTGAGCAATATTGTTTGATCATACCTTTTTCATCCATCTTACAAATTTCTTCTCTGCTCTCTGATGCGCAAGACTGTGTACAGAGTCAGTAAATGCAACAGCCTTCACCCTCTCCAATAATCCTTTGCATTTCTGTAGCTAAAAGATGTAGTAATATAAGGACTCACATGCATAATGTTCTAGAGAGAAGTTGGTATCCTTTAAAGTGCCTATCACCTCAAAATACTCATGCGATGTAATATTTAACAATTATTCGCCTCAGGCTCAGTGGATATTGGTGAATATTTACTGAGACGTAGTCAAGGTAAATATTCCCCAATATTCACTGAGCCTGGGGCGAATAATTGTTTTAGTATAATTTTCAGCGGTGAATAATAAGATAGTGCAAAACAACGTGCTAAAACATGATAAAAATGCACGAAAAGTTCTTGCTTAGCTTAGCAGCTGCACCTCCAAAATGTTACATTCACCAAGTAGCGTGGTGAATATAACACCAAATTCTTATATTCACTGCTGAAAATTATACTAAATACCCATTATTTCTTCATGTAATATATATTCAGTATTTATTCATGTAATATTTTATGCTAAATGCAATTTGTCAGTAGTCAATTTACTTTTCTGGCCACAGCCGTTCTATTAACCTTTGTACTTAAAATTAGTCGAGGAACCCCATTACATATAAGCCTCACGGTTTCTTTGTGCTTCCTCACAATTTCCCTATATCTAGTTCTATTTACATACATTTGGTGGGAATTTAAAAAAAGATTTGATAGCTTAGAAAGTTATTATAAAAACATGGTTGAACTTACCCCATTTACAATGACAATTCCTCCGTAACTATGAGCCACAACCACAATTTTTTCAGCAGCAGCTTTGGAAATGAAGTTTTCCCAAACATACACAAAATGCTCCTCTGGGGATTCACTACCCTTAAAAAGAGAATTTAGTCTTGAGATCTAGGGAGCATATTAGTATTTATTATTCCACTCTTGCATCATTTCACCATAAAAGGTCAAGAGAACACGCAAAATATGAGACCGTAATACACTGTAGTGTCTCGGTTTGACCGGTTTACAACAGAGCGAATACATTTAACTGGCTTTCTGTGTTGTTTACATCATTCGTACGTGCCATTTCAACACTCTTACCAAAACAGAGAAGCCAAAACAACAAAACCTTTTTGAAGTGGAATAATAAATCTCTTATTCGATGGCTTTACATATAATACTTGCGGACATTTTGCTCATTGCTCGTATTTTTACTACGCAAATCCCAAAATATCCACGCGTATTATATGTAAAACCATCGAATAAGGTATATATATTATTGGTGTAGAATTTGTAAGAGAATCAGATTATAAGGATGCTAGCACAACCAAAAATTCAAAGAGCATGGTAGCAACAATCCAAAAACACACCCCACCGTCAGTTAAATTAATGGCATCATTAATTAATTATCAACAAAATATTTCTCACCCTGATGGGTATTCTTGTCTTGTCTTTTAGCATATAATTTTCATTTCCATTTGTGACAAGAACTCCAAATCCCTCCTGTGCGTTTGGAAAAAGACTACTGATCATTTACCAGGGTTTGTATTAGAAGCCAGGACCCAGGTCCTGGCACCCGTCTACTTTAATGGGAGTACCTGGCTTCTTTTAAGTACAAATTTCAATAATATCAGCACCAATTCACATGGGGTGCCTCACTACTCAACACCAGGTACCCTTCTACCTTAAAAATTAATGGAAACCCTGCATTTACCCAGCACTTCACAGACAAGTACATCTCCTGAAATCATTTATGTTATAAGTATGCACTTTTCATACTGTGGGGAATACAGGACTCAAGGGCCAAGAGGAGTATGGTCACAAATGCAATCTGATCAACACGTCAGCGAACAAGTCGGCAATGCATTGGTGAACTGTCAGTCAACTGTCAGCCAACAGTTGGCCGTCTGTTGATTGACGTTGTGACAGTCTGGCCCCGGTTGTTCGAAAGGTGGATAACGCTGTCCACTGGATAAATCGCTATCCAGTGGATAAATGCCAGCAAATCCATTTGAGTTATCCGCTGGATAGTGATTTATCAGGTGGATAGCGCTATCCACCCTTTGAACAACCGGGGCCTAATGACTATTGTCAAAATACACATCAAGAGTCATTTATGTGTGTTTACTATGCGTCGGCATCATGCTCGCTTAAAACATGCCTTTTCGAACTTGTTAAGCCAGTTTCCGTAATTTTTTTGTTTCATTGTTCTAGATTATAGTGATGAATCTTTTGCTGAGACAATGGAAAGTACTGTAAAAGCTAAACTCTAAAACATTTTGAACCAAGAAAACATTTCCACTACAAATAAAATACATATTATTAAATAAATACTTAATCGACCACTCCCAGTGAGGGCCTTCCAGGGCCAATGGAGTATTTAAAATAATGATGCCAAAATTCATGAACATAGCACATTTAAGAATAACAAACACAGCCGAGGAGTTGAACCAGGAACTACAATCGATCATTGATTGAAATCAGGAAGCAATGCAATAATCGATTATGAAAAATGTACAATTGATTATCACAGAAAATTTAAAAAAGTTATCACTCACAAATAAAAATATTACATTGATGAAATTTTACTATTGTTATTATTTGCTGAAGAAGAAAACTGGTTGATGAAACAATGTTAAATGTGAAATCAAAATGATTGCCATTAATAAAAGTGGTCCACAGTCAAAAAAACTCAAAATTTACATTACTTTCCCACAGGTGAAAAAAAAAGGGAATTCGACTTATAAAGGGACTTTTCTGATTATAATCAATCGGTCAGGCCAATCTGTTTATTTCCAATGATCGATTATGAAATTTCAGCCGATTCCCAACATTAAGATTTCGCAGAGCAATCTTTTGTTCCCTTAGTTGTACATATGGATAGAGCTCAGTGAGTACACAAACACATGCAAGTATTTTTTGCTTCACAATAAATGAGGTGGTGAATTCAAAGTCAAGATATTACAGAGGAATACTCAGAAATAAAATTGTTGATGCAGGATGCTTGCCCCTGAACCTAAAGTTTAATGGCCCCTTACAAGCCTCCTGTACCGTAGCTTCATGGGAGACATCCAAACTGGTTCCAGTCCCTCGTACTGCCATTGTGCAACTCCTGTTAGTCATTTTTTTTAACAAGTACATGTATGCCCATGTCACGGGGAAAATACCTCAGTCACTTTATTTTAAAATAATATTGTTGCTTCAGATAAATTCAATATTGACTCATTGACCAGACCTTCTGGGCCCGCTTGATGTAGGGCAACATGGTTCCACAATTCAGATCATCATTGATAATTAACCTGGTTAGCAAAAAGGAAAAAAGACTTCAAGGACTTTTCAAGGACGTTTAAAGCCTAAAACCCCCAACCATCCCCCAATGGCAGCTCCTTTTTGCCTAACCTGCTTTGGATTAGAAGAACTCACCGTCTGGCCCACTGGCCTGCCCTCACCACACCACTACCATGAATAAGAACCATGAGCTTTTCACTTGCCATGGCATCTTCACTCATGAAAATGAAACTCTTGTCTTCGTCTTCTTTTGCATCAACCTCAAACAACAAAATGCAACTATACTCATGAAAGCAGGCCTTTTATCATATAAGGAAAATGCAAAATATTAATTATTCCCTGAACCTCGACTCTGTTCTTTCCTTCTTTCACAATTCAAAACTATCCTACTATGCCTGCATAATTAACATTATCACATCATCATGGCATGGTTTCGCTGGCCAAGAATCTGCGAAGGAGGTTGTCCACATCTGTCACAGACTTGCTGGTGACTGTCAAGGCCAATGCCTGAATGGCAGGTCCAGCCACAGCGACTGCATGTGAAACTCTGTGCAAGAGTTGGTGCTGTTAAGTCGCGATTCTTCTTCTCCTCCTTTTTTCCTCTTTTTTCCCCGTTCATAATTAACATTGTAGCAGAAAAAATGATGGTAAATTCTCCTTGAGATTTCCGGGAGTACAAATTTGGAATAATTTGCCAAAAGTAGCCACACCAATACATGTATGTTAAAGATCAGGGACTAAATCAGGCAATACTATGGCATATACAAAACTTAACTAACCGGAACAAAATGCTTCTTCAGTTTGACTTTTTCCTCCAGCAGTTTGTAGACAAACTCTGTAATCACCTGTCAGAAAGCAGATGCACGGTCAAGATTTATAGGCTAGCATCATTGCAACCAAGGAAAATAACAACAATAATAAAGATGATAGTGACAATGACGACAATGATGACAAAGACGATTACCGAAATGATGATGATGATGATGAGGAGGAGGAGGAGGAGGAACAGGGACAGGGATGGGTACTGGTAAATGAAAATCAGAATGAAAATGAGATGGACAATAAGGATGAAGCTACCCACCGATCGGATAGCTCAGTTGGTAGAGCACAGGACTATCGCGCGGGAGGTTGTGGGTTCAAACCTCGGCCGGACCATCACTCAGGGTCTTTAAATAACTGAGGAGAAAGTGCTGCCTTTGCAATGACATCTGCAAATGATTAGACTGTCTAGTCTTTTCGGATAAGGACGATAAACCGTAGGTCCCGTCTCACAACCCTTCTTTGGTTGTAAATAACTCCGATCCTGGTGTTGTGGTCTCTTCTGTTGTCTGACCCCCACTACAAGCATTGGTCAGTGGTGAAACTCAAGTGAAAAAAAAGACGAAGAAAAGAAAGAAATCCTACCTCTCCAAGTGCTTCATAATGCTTCTGGTTGTATGCTCTGTCACCTTCTTTCACTTCAAATTTGAAAGGTTCACCAGTTTCTTTGTGTCTCATCTGTCCATCTACAGAGAATAAGTGGAAGCAATCAAATTGATTTTGTTACCTCATTCATGATCGATGGATGAGTTGTACTTGAGGAGAAGAAGAATGGGTTTTAAAACCAACAACTATTATTGATTTGGTCGTTTACACAACCCATTTTACTTTTTGGACTTAATTCCTTGATGTAATCAAAAAAGATTGTTTAGGAAATTTAGATGAGGGTCTAGTGAGACGAAAGGGGAAGGAATAATTGTAATAATACTAACAATGACAATGACTGTGACCATGACAATGGCAATGCCCAATGGCAATGGTGACAATGACAATGACGATGACGATGACCATAACAATAACGAATTTTAATTTACTTCAAGTGTTAATTGATTAAGCACTGAAGCTAGTTAACAGAAACTGGGACACTCCAGAAATAAAAATGATCTCAAATCAAATCAAACCTGTTGTTTTGGAGGAGAGGGCAAAAGCAAAGTGCCCAGTCAAAAGCTCCTGGAGCAGAGGCGAAAACTAACAAACTCTACCCACATAAGAAAATGAGCCTGCAAATGAAACCCAGGACACAATGACAGGGTTTTCCTTTTCAAAAGAAGCAGGAGGTGAATGGCCTTTTGCAGGCCGATAAAATCTGGGTGCACAGTGCCCATTTGAGCACCAAAGGCAAAAATTGACTGCATGACTTCGTTTAGTTGCTGGCAACTGCGCTCTTTATAAGCAGCAAAAGTCGACGGTCGCTGGCTGAAAAGGACAACCCTGACGTTGGTCAAAAACTGTTCACCACTGTACTGATTACTGTCTTTAGACTTATTTATTATCTAATGGTGACATATTAGGCTATAAAGTCGTTTGAAAAAGGGTAAGAGCTAAATTGGGATAAACACCATTACAACCTACAGGTTTGAATTGCACTTAACGCAAGGATAACGCTTGACCTGCTTCGAACAAATAGGCTCTGCCCTAATCAACAGTACATGACCAACCTTCATTGAAGTAATAACCAAATTCTTCCAATGTTTGCGGAAAAACAATATCCTCATCCTTTTCTGAAGTCAAACCCAAACCTACAAAGACCCAAAGATATAACTGTGCGTGATATGCCAAGCAATTTACCAGTCAACAAAAAAACTGTAAAATAAAATGCTGGGTGCATATAGGATCAATGTCAAAAATTAGTTTGCAGTCTCTCTGAGAAGAATTACCAGACAAAAGCTCTGTGCCAAAAGTAAGGGACATACACACAAACAAACAAACAAACAGTGCTCAAAACAATAAAAAATAGGTCCTTCAAGCATGCTGCACGTCATATGACTAGTTGACAACAATAATATTATTTAAAGTCTAACAACCAACTTCAAAAGACTCTGTGTCACCATTCAGTGGAACGGCAGTGGAACGTTTGACTTGAAGATCACAGAGGTAGGACGGTCCCATGCCATTAATGCAGGTATCAATGTTTAGACGGAGAGGGGGGGGGGTACGGGCAAAGGTGCGGCAGTTGAACACTTCTGCTGTCCCCTCTCTGGGGAATTTGACCACAAATGTGGCTCCATACTGCGGACATTTGAATTTAGCCGTGCAGAGGACTGGGGCCATTTGAATTTTACCGTGTGGAATACACTATCGACCGGACAAACACAAGCAAAACCAATTGAGTTATCCAGTGGATAGTGATTTATCCGGCGGATAACACTATCCATCGTTTGAACAACTGGGGCCAGGTGTGTATATTTTATCAAATTTGAACTATTTTCCAGTCCCAAGGGTCGGGAATTTGACCAAAAAATTGCAAGAAAATTCAAATGACGCACCTTTGCCCGTGCCCCCCCTCCCCCCTCCGTCTAAACATTGATGATAGGTGCATAAATGTTTTGTACACCAATAGAACAATTTTGAATTTAATTCGATATTTGATTGGCAACCAGCACAGCTCAATAAACACAGGCTTAATATGGCTGCACTTTGGAACGAGACAGACTAAGCAGGCACGTTGAAGATGGTTAAAGTTGTAGTCTCCTATCGCAGACTCTTTTAGGGCCAGTCGTTCCTCCTGCCCACAAGAGCAAAGGGTGGTACAAATTAAGAACTCACATTGGCCCATTTCGTCCTTCTCTGATTCTCCTGATTCTGACATTTGTTTACAGTACTGATCGTTTCTTGCATTACAGGTGTGTTCCAGCGTTGCGACCAAGCAAATCTATGATCAAAATTAAGACCATGCAGAATGTAATTAAAATTAATTAAACTACAGTACTGACTTCTGGTAAAATCCAGAACTCGAGAGCGTACCACCCGCAGGTCTTTGCTACAGTATTCAAGATTCTACTAAGAATTGCTACCTGAACTGCAGATATAAAAGCTAGCAGTCCCTCTGTCATACGAAATTTCGTCTGGAGCCCGACAAAAGCGATATATTTTTTCTTCCTGATTTTTCTTGGCCTCGGTAGCCAAGCCTGCTGAACATATTCTTCCGGTTCAGACCCTGAGAACGAGGTTACTTTTCAGCCTCAGCTGCCACTGATGATCGCCAGTCAACTTGTTACTATCCACTTTTCATCTCCCCGAGGAATGCATCACCAACCTCGGATACTGCAGAAATTAAGTCAGCGAAAAGAGGTACTGAAGCGCTTACTATTTAAAGGGGGGACCTGAAATTTTGGCCACCGAAAAAGGGGGGTCCTGGAGTAATTGCTGAGTTATGGAGGGGGGGCCTTGAAATTTTAAAAAGGTCAATGTTTAAAATGGAGAAGTTAACCTTTTGTATGTGGACTATATGGTATTACTTAAAACACTACTAAAAATCTAGCATAATTATACACATATCTACAGCAATGCAACAGCAACTGAACTATTATTAAATTGCATAGTTGTTACCCCAGTTCTACAAGCGCAGCAGTGGATCAAAAAACCACAAAACTTATATTAAAATCTACTACAGATGTGTGTTATTAAGTGGTTGAACTGTTCTGCAAAATAAAGAAAACCATATAAGAGAAGTGTGACATTCTAGATGTATATGCACAGTAAATGTGAACAATTTTAATAGCTACGTTAATAAATACAAAGTCTAGTCTCCTGGAAAATGTATTCATTAATTTGTTCCTCCTACACCTCATCATCATCTTAATCGCTATTGTCATCACCATCAAGGTTGCCATCATCGACGCCATCAGTAAGCTAAATTTAGTAATTATGTTAAATCGTATTTTATAGTTGGGGGGGGGGCATTGAAATAATTCCTCAATAGAATAGGGGGTCCTAAAAATCATTTTTTTGCTTTATTGAGGGGGGTCTTGATAAAAGAAGGAGTTTTTTGGAATTTTTCACCCAGTCACCCGCAAAGCCCAAAAAGAACAGAAATAAGACACTGATTATCATAATTTCTGAAAAGAGTTTCAAAGGGAATGGTGCGTACCATTTGACGTTCCAATCGGAATTTCCGGGTATTTCGTGTAAATGGTAAGTACCCCTTGTAATTAGATTTGGCTCTTAAAAATGCTCTACATTAGTTGTCGGAATTTTCACGGTGCTCTTTACAAGTCATGGGATGCCAACATTTTTATTCCCCACGCAACTTCCAAGGAAGCCCGATCCGTCGGTCTTGCGCTTCAAATCGCCATCCATTGGTTAATACCAAATAGCCGATCAGCCACATCCTCCAAAGAGGGTACTACTTGGTGTAAGACCTGACTATCATGTCCCGGACCGCACCCAAGTCATAAAGTAGCAGCTATTACAGTGGTAGTAATACTCGTAGTAGTGGTAGTTGTAGTAGTCGTAATCGTAGTAGTAGTAGTAGTACTAGCAGTAGCAGTAGCAGTAGCAGTAGACTGCGAACAGTCTCTTTCTTTTCCTAGCGTGACGGGGACAAAAGAATGCGGGAAGCGACGGAAGCGAGCGGCGAAGCCGCAAGCCACGAGAAACGCGGGCGCAAATGTCTTGCTCCATTCCCTTGTCGTTTCTTTCCCTAATTTGTTGCATAATCTTAACTTTTCCTGTCACGGGAAGGATTTCAGGAACAAAAACAGACTACTCATAGTCTACAGTAGCGGTAGCGATAGCAATAGCGGTAGCGGTAGTGGTAGTGGTAGTAGTAGTGGTGGTGGTAGTGGTAGTGGTAGTGGTAGTAGTAGTAGTAGTTATAGTAGCCGTAGTAGCCGTAGTAGCCGTAGCAGCCGTAGCAGCCGTACTAGCCGTACGAGCCGTAGTATATGAAGTAGCTGTAGAAGCCGTATATAGTGGCTGTAGTGGCTGTAGTAGATGAAGTAGGTATAGTAGATGTAGTAGCCGTAGTATTGAATTTTAACACCCGTAAATGCATAAATTTTTTCGCTGGTGATAGGGCATATTCGGAAAAAAGTTCGAGTGCTCCTTGCAAGAGTCGGACCTTCCGATTACTAGTTCGATCCAAGACGCAAGGTCTTGTACGAATGGTACGTGTATGACACAAGCCTTCCTTTTCGCCAAAGAGCAAGTAAGGCAAATTTCAATACTCATCCCTTTCAGTTAATGCAAAAGTTATTCTCTGATTTAATTGCAGTCATTGCGTTTCGCAAATGGTACGTGGTAAAACAACAGTGAATTCACGCATGCGCATACTGAATGCCAAAAAGAAAACAAACAAAAACTCTGGACCAGTAGCGGTACGTCTGGACGTGTTGCCTGAGCGGCGTACCATGACGAGTCTCCCCGAGATTTCGGCCCGCGGATCGCTTATACCAACCCCCAGTTCCTCGCTGCTTTCAGATACCCGTCCACGACAGCCTGTCTGCCCCCGACGCGGCAGTGAGGGAGAGAAATGTCGGCCCCTATTCCATATGTGACAGATCCCTTTCGTACTCACAGCTCAGTTCCAGTTACCATGTTATAGGATTGCGAGCAATATATATTGAAACTGAAGAAATGATCCTCACACTTTCTGGACAATTTAAGCAATTGTCTCTTATGTGCACTTGAAAAATTCAAGTGACTCCAACGGGACTCGAACCCACGACCTCTGCGATGCCGGTGCAGTGCACTTGTATTTTTCAAGTCATACTCAGCTGACATTTCTCCAGCGGCTAATGACGTGTTTAGTAACAAACCAAACCTACTACAGCTACTACAGTCACTACGGCTACTACGGCTCCTACAGTTACTGCAGCTACTACAGGTATTGCGACTACTACTACTACTACTACTACTACTACTACTACTACTACTACTACTACTACTACTACTACTAGTATTTCTACTACTATAATGGCTGCTACTATACGATTTGGGTGTGGTCCGGGACATAATAGTCAGGTCTTACACTAGGTACTCCAAAAACCAGTTTCCCCGGATACAGTATTTGGCGTCCAACCACGTTCCCAGGTCTCTCCTCTCCCTGCCCTTATCTCGCCCCAGGGGATCTACAGTTAAGTACTGGGCCGCCTCAAGGGTCGCCTTGTTTTCCCCTTTTAGTCTTCCAGATTTTGTTAATTATCGGCTTAAACAGAGAATGCATTCATTCCTATTATACATATATATTATAAATACTGTACGGCCTTCTCTTGACCATAATACTATTTAAAATCAATATTCTGAATATTTTCTGCTGCGAGAGCGGAGGCGGGATACCAAGGTCACCAGCGCTGCATGCATTGAAATAGATTTCAGTATTTAGAATAAACTGGTATGAATATAGTGAAAGTAATCAATTTTCAGTCATAGTTTACGACAAACCAAATGTCAAAAAAAGTTGTTCCGTGTGCCTCTTTTCCCAGATTAAATACTGGACGAAAATCCAAAGGATTGCTTTTAGCCGATTAGATTCTGAGTTTGGTAGTGATGATTTCCGGCTGTGTTTTTACCCCACGCCAGCCAGGCTTTACTGTCTTTGTTTTGCGTTGGCGTCGACAGTCTCATCCCTTTATACTCGCTATCAGAGGTGGCACTTATGAAGGCAGGTGTAAGCCCTATCAACGTTGCATTGCAAATGTTGGGTGTGCTTGGATTGCACACGGTACATTCTGAGTGTTTTTGAGAGTTGCGAGTTTGGAAAGGACGAAGTTTGGCTAATACTATTTCCCCTCCTTTCTTGTTTACTCTGTTTTTATTCAAATCGTAAAATAGTGTAAATAGTACAAAAAAATAAAGAACTTGAACTTGAACTTGATAATGTATTAAGCGCCAATTAAGGCTGAGCTCAAAACTGTCAAACAGGGAAAAATGACAAGTAAAAATGGCATTTTCATTTTTTTCAGGACGTCCATGCCATCGCGACATCAGGGCCTTTTCGTATGACTCTGCTCGGTTAATTTTCGAGATCTCGCCTCATCAACTAGACCTCAAAATTCGATTAATTTCAAATGACGCCCCCACGCTAAAAAGCGCAGAAACGCATCTGAAAATGGACACTTTCCTGAAAGGTTTCAAAAGTGGAGACTTTCGAAAATGAAGCTTTTACCAGCGTTTTCGGGCGTTAATTTAGAGTGTGGACGATAGGCGAAGTCGCATCAGTAAAAAATATGCGTTTTCAGATTAAACGAACCTCTTGAAAAGGCGGGCTGACCCTATCTCGTTCCCAGGGCTTTTTACTGAAACTGCGATCCGCTTCTTTTAAAGTGCACCTGAAACCCAAAACGTTTCATTTTTCGTTAATAAGATAATTCTATAGCAAACATATTTTCACTATCTATGTAAAGTTAGCAAGACCAGCAGTCATATGGACCCGCGATCGTGCCATGAGAGGCACGGGTCTACTCTTGATTTTACGTCACAAATTGCTTTGCATTCAAATTTTCAAAGAACTTTAACAATGCAAAACAGTTTGTGACGCAAAACAGAGACTACAAACTCGAGAATAGACCCATGCCTCTCAAAGCTCAGTCGTGGGTCCAATTGATTGCTAGTTTTGCAAACTTTACGTATCTTATGTGGCACGCACATAAACAGCAAAATTCTGAAGTACAAATGGCAACATGTGTTTGCTTTGGGTGGAGAGATTTGTACTAAAAACGAAAAATGTTTGAGTTTAGGAGCACTTTAACGTCACTGTTTTGAGTCTGGATAAGACAGGGCGAAGTTATCGCAAGATTTCTTGCCTAAAAACGTCTTCCCTTTTGAGATACGTAGGAAATTAAGTTTCGTGCCCTTCGCTAAGGGTTAGTTAAGGCAGAGAAGAGTGAATATCGAGAATGCACCGCGGACTGCACGTGCCAGATCTAAAATCCCCTCGTGCAACGAACACAGAAAATGCGGCGAAACTCTTGAAAGGATGGCTTAACCCGTTTTTGTATTTTCAGGAAACTGGCTCAAAGCCTTGCAAATTGATGTCCAGCAGGACTGGTTGGGGCTGTTTTCGCAGTCGCCGCACATCCTATAGAAAAATTGCCATGTAAACAGGGCCGTGTTGAGGCTGGGGTTGCCTCCTAAAAGAAATTTTCGCATGTTAAAAAATTTCGCATGTTACTGTGAACTTTAACCATTGCCCAGCACTGAATATTGGAAGACACTTGAGTAAAGGTCGAGTAGAAAAACGTTTTTCAATATTGCAAGGAGACTATCGGAACAAAATTTTGCTCTCTAGCTGTTTTTAGGAGAGAATGAACGCCAACTTAACATTCTTTTCAGGTCGTACATTTATGTTCCTCATTTTGCCCTGAAACAAAAAAGGCTAGTAATTATTGGAACAAAGAGAAATCTGAACTTAAAATATAAATAAACAGAAGGGTACGACAACAGAAAGGTTTTCGTGTTATATAGGAACTTACCTCAAGTGCATAATCAAACGGACGAGATCAAACAACACTACGCTATATTAAATTTATATAGAGCGCTAAATTGGACGAACTGGAGGTCAAATGTCTAAGCTGTTTTATATCACGGCATCTCGAGCTTCCAAAGAATGTCATTGGCTTGCTACTCAGGAATCGAAGAAGAGGATGCCGTTGACTGCTTGCAGAGAGCATTCTTTTCATGCGCATGTGGAACTGCGCTATATTTCAGCTTATCGAAAATTGTAATACTTGCCCAGTTAATAATAAGAAACTCAACTAAAACTAAAATGTACGTCAGAAAGCAGTGTTGTATAATATATATGCCGCAGAAAATGTTGCTCCCTGTTCTTCTAGGAGAGACCGTCAACACTGAACTGCCTCGAGTATTCGAGCACATAAGAAAACTATGACAGTACTTTCGATTTTTCATGCGGCATCCAGTACCGTGAATTAAAAGTTGGTTATTAATTATTGATATAAAGCATGCACCAGCTAAATTAAAGGACTGATGTTAAAAAAGCGATTTCAAGTATTGGTATCTAGGCACCAGAATGAAGCCGTGGTGGTCAGAACGAAGCAAGTGAGTTTGTGACGTACTCCCCCCCCCC